>PVJL010000221.1:306909-511833 GCA_004026885.1 Lyroderma lyra | reverse complement strand
TTGCAGGAGGACTCCTAGGGGAGGCATGAGGAGGGGTTGCAGGAGGACTCCTAGGGGAGGCATCGGAGGGGTTGCAGGAGGACTCCTAGGGGAGGCATCGGAGGGGTTGCAGGAGGACTCCTAGGGGAGGCATCAGAATCCCATTGGGAGACTCAAAGCCTGTGCGCGGTGGAAAGGTAAGAGCTGGGCCGGGGAGGGAGCCGGCTGCGCTCCGTCCCGCCACCCCCGGGTGTGTCTGTTTTCCACCCACAGAATGGGGCCTATGGAATCAAACTTGTAGAGCTACAGGGAGGAGTGAAAAGGAGCCTCTGCATGGTAAAGGGTCGCTCTGATTACCGTTGGGTTTCGAGGCCACAGAGCAGGGTGATTAGGAGTGCAGACCCACCTGCTTGCAAATCCCAGGTCTGCTGTGTCACCTTGGGCCTCTGGACAATCTGCTCACTTTCTCTGAGCCTCTGTTTCTTCCTGTGACAAATAGAGATAAAGGTCATCCTACTTCCCAGGGTTGTTGTGAGGATTAAATGAAATCAATGCCACTAAATAAATGTAAGGGGAAGCACTCGGACCTGGCGGACGGCACCCTTGCCCATCGGATGGTCTGACTGAGCCTCCACTGACCAGACGCTCCTGCCCCCGACTCCTGCTCCCCCTCGGCTCACGCCCCCTGAGGTCAGAAGGGTCCTTCCTTCCCATCCTTCCAGGGACAAGAGGCAAGAGGCAAGGTCACAAGTGACGGGGTGGGGGGGCTGGGGGGTGGGGGAAGGGCCCAAGATGACCTTGGAGGTATGGAGAAAGCTGGCCTGGAAGCATCTGCCCTCAGAGCCCTCAGGTTCACCCCGCCTCACCTCCCTTGGTTTCCGAAGCTTAAAATAGCCCGAACCGGTGTGGCCGCATTTCGGTGTGCCACTCGGAGAGAACCCCCAGGGTGTTTTCGAAGCCAGTTCGGAGCTCTGAGCTGAGGCTCCTGCTGTGAGTTACTCTCACACAGCGGGGCTCCGGCAGGTCTGCCAGAAAACTGTCCCCAGTGCTTTCCTGCCCTGGCCCCCCTACAGGCAGCTCTGCTCCCTCAGAGGGGTCAGGGCAGTCAGCTCCTTTAATAAACAGGCTGGGGACCTCCGCCAGCGGCTGGTGGGAGTGCTGCTGGGCAGAGAGAGGGGAGAAGGGGTTCCAAGGGGAGGCCCCAGGCCACAGGGTGGTCAGAGTCTGCACTGGGTGTCAGGTGGCGAGTGTTCCAGGCCCAGCTCCAGCCCTCACTGTTGGGTGACCCCAAGTAAGCTGCCTTCCCTCTCCGGGTCTTCAAGGCCAGGGCTTTCTGGCTCGCTTAAACTGGCGCTGCGCATCATTCTGCGTTGGCTTCATCTCAGGCCTCGTACACACCAGGACGGCTTCCAGCGGCTGCTCCTCCTCACACCCAGCAGGAAGCAGAGAGCCTCGCTCCCCCCTCATTGGCCAAACCAAAGTTCCAACTCATGCTGCTTGAGTCGTGTGCCCATCTGTGGGGTCCTGCTAGACTGGCCCTCAGAGCCCAATCTGACGCTCCAACTGCACACAGCCTCCCACACAGCTAGGGTTCTGGGTGCAAATGGGTGCCACCGTCCGAGGCGCTGGCTGAGGTTTGGAAGACAGCAGTGACAGAGGTAGCATTTTCCTGCGAATCCAGCTGTGACTTCGGCCAAGGACAGTTGCTCTGATGTCCAGGCTGTAGCTTCTTGGATGTCAGGAAGCTGCTGAAAGCCTGGATTGCAGCAACTGGGCACATTCCCAAATGCGATGGTTCCGGGGGGGCCTCCGACCCTGCCCCTTCTTGCTTGATCCCCAGGGAGTAAAGGGTCGCTTTCCTGCGGACCCAGCCAGAGCCTGCTCCTCCAGCTCTTCCAGGGATGTCGTGGGCACCATTTCCCTAAGAGTCATTGCCGTTCCTCATGTCCAACTCCTGACCGAGACACCCGAACCAACCACTGGGCCGGGGGGAAGGTACGTGCCGACTGCCCAGGCCTTGGGCACATGGCCCCCACGGGGACTGGGTTAGTGGTCTCTTCCAAAATACATGAACTGAGGAGAATGATTTCCTGAAATTGCTATTATGTTAGTATTGCTAAATTACTTGAATAATAATTAAATTACAATTATCAAAGAAAAGGGGAATGAAGATGGGGCAACCGGAAAACAACCACAGTCCATGACACATCCCCACCCGGATGTCGGGGTCAGGGGTCCCACAGGACCTAAATGGACAGCAAAAGCCGCGAAGCTTCTGTCCAGACCAGCGCTGTGGTGCAGCCGGCTCCGAGGGCCTGTCTGCCCGCTTCCTGATTCGTGCATCCGCCCCCTGGCCCCAGGTGCTCTGCTGCCGGCCTGCACCTGTGACTCAATAGGACAACCCGGGGTGACTTCACTCACAGGTCTCACCTCGCTCAGGGTGGCCCTTGGTCAATGACTGACCGCTGTGGGGAATGAAAGGCCAGCTCTCCTGCCCCAGGTATGGGCTAACTCTGAGGTATAATTGACACCGCAGTGGGATCAGGCCGAGGCGGGGACTTGACCAGAGAGCACACCTGTACTTGGCTCCTCCCCCTTGTCGCCCTGTTCCCCCAGACGATGGGCAGCCTTCTTTAGTAAGTCGTTTGCTAATCCCCGTCTTAGGGCCTGCTTCTGAGGGACCTGGACATACGGAAATGGCCAAAGGTGGTCACAGCCGAGAGACACCTTGGCCCCAACTCTGGCTCCCTAGGAACCTGACATTGTCAGTATTGTCTAGGCTAGGCTTCTGGATGCCAAATGACTTCTTCTTTTTTTAGAAAAGAGGTTATTACACAGGGAACTTCTATAATTCCTTCTTTGCCCTTTGACCAAGATGAAAGCCTTGCCGACCTAAGACGGCATCCACTGGGCTTGGTTGGGTTTTACTTTCACTGCTCCTTGATTTGAAAACCCTAACAGTTACCGGAGGAGTCCTCTCAAACCCCACGCTCCCAAATAAGTATTTTAGGGAAGGATTGCTTTTCTTTCATTAACTGGAAAAAATAAAATAAAAAGACCACTCTGGTGCACAGCGTTGCCCTGAGGCCCAGGAACGCCTGGGCAGGTACCCACCAAGTTTCTCAGGGAAGGAGAGGTAGAGGACACAGTGGAGAGGCAAGCCGCGAGGAGGACAGAGCAGGATGGCTAGGACGACCGCTTTCAGCTCTGCTGCTGATGGACGACACGAGCCATCATGGGCCCACAGGACAGCTCCTCACTTATCAGAATGATTGCCTCATGCGTCCCTTCCAGCTCCAAAGTTCACGCAGCTACAGAGCACTGACTCTAATACTGAGTTCTACTTTCTCATAGAAACCAGAGGAGAATAGAAGCAATTTATTTCATTGCACTTTCTTATTTCTCTGAGAAGTAAGCAAATTCGTTGTACGACAAGCAGACACATAAAGACTTGCAGCGTCCGAGAACAATCCCTGACCCCAGCCGAGATGCACCTTGGCGATGTCCTTCTTGAGCAGGAGTTCAGGTGTCCGTATCAGTAAGGACTTTGTCTTGGACCCAGACACCCACGGTCTCTCCACCGCCTACTGAGAGGGACCATTTTGGGGAGATGGTTATATTGTAAGCAAACCGCTGTTCGCCAGGATTTCGTGCAGGTGGTTTCTTCAAATGCCTTCATTTGCCGGATGCTTGGTGTACAAGAAACCTCATTTATGCCATTTCTTTTTCTCCCCGGGAGGCTAAGAGCTCAGTACAGCTAATGGACTACGAATTACTGACTTCATAGTTCTAAGCAACTGAACACTAAAGCAATGTGATGATATGATATTATAAAAAGCTTCCATTTTTATTGAGAATGGAAGATTAATTTCTAAGGTGCGCATTCAGAACACAGTACAGAGACTATAGTATTTTGGCAGTTTCTACAGAGGTAGTTTCTAAAAAGAGAGAAAGGGCAGGTAGAGAGAAAGGGAGGAAAGGAGAAAGAAAGAAAGAAGGAAGGAAGAGAGGGAGGGAGAGAGAGAGAAACAAATTGCTAGCTGCTGACTTTTAACCCTGGCAGACTAGCCCAGCTGGGTCCAATAGGAATATAATGTGAGCCACATGTGTAATTCAAAAGTGTCTAGCAATCATATTAAAAAAGTAAAAAACCAAAAGAATTGTTGGAACTACTTTTAACAACGTGTTTTATTTAACATAATATGTTCTAACGCTCCTAATTTCACCTAATACCTTTGAAGTGAAAATATCATTTCAACATGGGATTTATATAAACATTGTTAATAAGACATTACATTCTATTTTTCCCCCTAACTTTTCTAAATGTTCGTAGTCTGGTATGCTCTTTACACTTGGAGCACATTTCAACTTGAGCTTGCCACATTTCAAGCACTTGATGGTCACATATGGTCACTATATTAAACAGTGCCAGTCTGGTCCCTGCCTATGCCACTCAACTGAAATCCTCACTTAAAGAACACCAGTGACCCCTTAATTGTCTAAGCCAAATGGCCTCTTCTCTTAGCAAGCCTCCTCCAAAATCCTTTTGCTGTCTCTGCTCTGTGAGTCACAGTCGATGATACCTACTCCTTGAGACGTTCTCTTTACCTGATTTACAAAACCTGACGTCCCCAGTTCTCATCCTGTCCCTCCACTGGTGTACTCAGAGTGCTATCACTGCCCTCGAAGCATAAATTGCCTTGTCTCTCTTAATCTCTCTCTCTCCCTGAGAACAGCTCCCAAACCCAGGCTCCCAGGCCAGACCTGTCTCCTCAGTTCCAGTCACACATTCCCAGTAGCCCAAAGGACATTGTCACCTAGCATCCCCCCACCACCTAAGACCAACGTTCTAGACCAACCCTGCCTCCTCCTCCTCCCCATGTCAGCTCTCTTCCCTGACGTCCTGTTTTTGTCCACGTCACCATCATTACTGAATATTTAATGAGCACTTACGACTATATATGACGTATATAATGTACATTATACTATGATCTATGCCAGGCGTGGGAATACAGCAGTGGACCAGCCAGACAAAACTCTGTCTTCATGGAACTGACATGCTAGTGAGGACAGCCAGACAATAAAACATAATAAATAATTCAAATATATAACATGTTAGGAAGAAATACTTGCTATGGAGAAAAAATGCAGCACGATCGGGGTCATGAGAAGTGTCAGAGAGGGGTTGTAGGTGGGCCTCAGCAAGAGGTGACACCACGCGCACATCTGGGCGGAGCTTCGAGGCCAAGGAGGGAAACCCCGTGGCCGAGCGTGCCCAGTATTTGAAGGTGAAAGACACCGCAGTGGCTGGGGCGGACTGAGCCACAGACACCAGGAAGGAAATGAGATTAGAAGATGATGGGAGCCTGGCATGGCAGGCCATCTAGGCCACTGCGAGGGCCTTGGTCACCCAGGTTGGGGCTTGTGAGGCCGGGCTCTCTCTCCTTCTGGGCTTCTTCACTCATCTGGGCTCTGGGGCTGACCCCCTGGATGCCTCTGGATCTATTCCCCACTTTCCATGGTACCCAACCCCCCACTCCACCTTAACTGAACACAGGTAGGTTACTCCCCGGAAGCACAGCTGTGGTCATGTCCCCACCCCACAACCTGTCCCCAGCACCTTCTGAATACGGTTTAACGCCTCTAGTAAACATGGAGCATCCCCTCTACCATCAGGGGGTCCCTGCTACCCCACAACGACCCTTGCTCCAGCCAGACTGGATTCCTTGCAACTCCCTGTGCATGTCTACTGACCTTCCTAACCCCCACCATTCCGTCCATGCAGAATACATCGAGCCACTGCTCAGTTCAGGGAATAAACATTGCATCTTCCAAGAAGACCCCCCCACCACCCCCACCGGTCACCATCCCTGGCTGGTAGCTGCTGCTTTGAACTCTCAGAGTGTTTTGCGCTGGTCTTTGCTGGCACGTTTGTCTCATTTGGACTTGGGTTATAGTCGCTTCTCGGCCTCTTGGCTAAGGTCAAGTGCAGACTTGTGTTAGAGTTATCCTGTCTTATCTCCTCTCCTAAATTTGTCCAGAGAACTTGCCTTTTTTGGTCTGTGCAGCCCTGAGAATTCCGAGAGCTGTACCTCCCACAAATGGGGTAGGAGGTGCTTCTTGAATACCTCGTGGATGAATGACTGAATCACAGTCATGGCGTTAGTTGCTGTGTTATATGGTCATGTGACGACAGTAGAACTAGGCATTGTCTTTCTTTCCTCTAATCTCCAAAAGTCTATAGTATCTGTTTTATTATTACAATAAAGTGTTTATACATTTTTAAAATCACTATAAGTCACGATGGGTCATGGATTATCAGGCAAGCAATGTAACCTCTCTCAGTTGTCTAAGAAAGAGACAGGATTCTTACCTTGTAGAGTTGTAGTGAGAAATAATGAGATTATGTGTGTGAGACATCACATGCCTAGCCTGGCACATGGTAGGTGCTCAATAAAAGGGAGATACAATGATCACTATGATGATGATGATGGTAGCAGTAGTAGCGATGACAATACTTAGGACCAAAAGAGCTTAAACTGAAATGCTTAAAGGACAAAGTTCTGTCCAGGTGAGTTTCCCTTCACCCGATGCCATACGCAAAAGCAAAGGGCATTGGATATATTCGTAGGCGTCTCCAGGCGCGCCCATTCTGCAGTCCCACATTTGAAATTCTGGGGCAGATACATCTCCTAATGAAACTACGAATGAGTAAAGGCGGCGGGGGGGCATGCAGTTCGCATGGCTGGTGGGCCCGGTGGACTGTGTAAAACCAGTTTATTGGATGTATGTGTACGTCGGAGGGAGAAATGGGGGGGAAGCTGGGGGTGGCGGGATTTATTCCGGGGAACAGAGAGCGGGGGCCGAGGGCCTGAGGACGGGAGCCAGGCGTGGGCCAGGAGGGCTCAGCCTTCTGTTGGAGCCCGTCACCTCTCGGCCCGAAGGGGGTCCTGGTTACGGGGCGTCGTGTGGCACAGGAGCTGCACCCAGTGTGTGGGGGGATGCGCGAGAGAAGCAGAGAGAAGAGAGGGGTCCAGACAGGCGAGTGCGGAGCGTGGGAAGTCTGGGTCCGACCCCGAGGCCTGGCCTGGTGAGGAGAACACAGGGCTCCACTAGGAGCCTACGGCAACCTTGGGGTGGGTGCGAGACCGTCCCCGACCGTGGGGTGCAGCCACGAGCCAGCGGGCACCGCACTGGAAGGGAGGGGGGCCCCCCACGGCTGGAAGGTTACCGGCACCTGGCTGCTGCCACCCGGGCTACGTGAGGTCTTGCCCCATGGATGGAGCCACCTGTGGCTGTGGGGAGAGCAAACCTTTAGTTTACAGAGCTGTGAGCACATGGCTGGTTCTGGTCCCAAGGCTATAAAACCTCCCTGGAGATTCCTGGGCGAAAGTGAGAACTGTCACTCTAAAATAACAAATGAGCCAGAACAGCCAGGGTTGCGTGACCTCCCCACGTCGTCGCCTCGGCTGCTTCCCGTGATAACAAGCCCCCCACCCCCATACGGGGCAGTTGTCCTGCTCATCCCACAGGCCGCCTGGTCTGGACGCCCCCTACCCCCGGGAAGAGGGGCGTTTTCCAGGACACCCACCTGACTGGGGCCTGTGGCTCTGGGAACAAAACGGGAATCTTCACGTGGTGCCACGAGGAAAAGCAAATGTTTTCAGCACTTGGAGAGAATGACTTCTCAGAAAAATTATACATAAAAACCAGATGGTTCTTTGGTTTCCAACAGCTGTCTATAAATTCTCTATTTTTCTGTTCTGTGGAACTGAAATGGATTGAAATGGACATTTTTTAAAAATAATGAGTCAGTTGACAAGAAAATTGAGAAAACAAAATAATGAGTACCAGTCGTTTTGTTGTTTTTTGTTTTTTGTTTTCTGTCCTATCTAGTAAGTCCAGAGGTTCAGATAAGCTTTAGGGGAGAGAGAGGAAAGGGGGACGGGGGGGTGAGGAGAGAGAAGAGAGAGGGGAGGCAGTGGTCTGTCTTTAGGAGCCACCAGCATGTGGCTTTCTCCAGCGGCCGTGCAGATTTGTGGACACACCCTTTATCCAGCTGCTGCACACCTGGGATTTTGGAGTCGTCCCTCTGGTCCTCCACGCAAACTAGCAAAAAAACAACCTTTGGTTTTCTGACCCACACAGTTTCATAGCCTTTTCCAGACTTGAGCTGTGGAAAATTGGCTGCTTTTGGCTTGAAAGTCACCGTTTAGCAAGTGGTGTGTTTCAGGGGAACTGGTGGGCCTGAGGATTGATTCGCATTTGCTGCCTCCTGGGGCTCGCCGTCAGCCACTTGGCTCCCAGAGCCACCCATCTGCGTGTTGCAATACACACCAGGGGCGAGGAAGAATGTGGCACAAATGTCGCCAGTGAGGGTGGCCTCACTGTCTGGATGCTGTCTGGTTTGTGCATTTTCCCCCAAATCACCATCACATATACAGGAAGGGTGACAGGGGACATTTGTATCTTCCACTGACCACAGATTGCCTCCCGTCCTGGAGTTCTACCAGTGGTGACACTTTGGTGTGCCTGTGTCTTGCTTCTCCCAGCAAAATGACCCATCTGAGATGCTTCACGCCAGGTCTGCTGATGAGCACAAAGGAAGAGGCTTCAGTGGCCAGGGAACCCACTGATCAACTAATTGACCTTGACCCCTTCCTCCAAACAATACACACATAAGAGAAAGGTCACTGGGCCCTAAATGTAATGAATGAGCTTAGTAAAGAGTCCCTTTTCCACCCCTGAGTAGTAATGAGTCCTACAGGATGTTGAATTTTCCACCTGCGACTTTTCGAAACGCAATGGAGTTTGGGGTGGAGGTGGGGAGAGTAATATATAGATTTAAGTAAGTAACTATATACCCATATATTGTCTGTCTGTGTCCTCAAGTACGATCCTGAGGTCCACGGCATTTTGCTGATCGTTAAAGTCTTCGGGGAATGGTATTTTCTTTGATGCAAAGTGGTACACGAAAATGAGAAATGCAAATGGAATCCCAGTCCCCTGCTTTGCACGGGGCTCGGTTGGTGCATTATCACAGGTTGCGGTCCCATGTCCCCCCTCCCCCGCCTGCTCCCCCTGCCCCCTGCTCTCTGTGGGAGCTTGCCTGAGTTTCCCTTCTGTGAGCGCCTGTAGCACCCACCAGCTGTCCCTCATTTTGCATGGAATGTTTGCTGACTCTAAACATAGTAACAACCACCAACCACCTTCCTAAGTATTCTTTCAATTTTTCTCAACTCACCTAGAAGGCCCTGGAGGGCAGATTTGTGCCCTTTGCATCCTCACCTTCAAGTTCAAGGCCCTCCTCATAGAAGGTCTTAAAATAGTTTAATAATTCAGAAAGAGAAAAGACAAGGACAGCAGCTCCCGTCAGATAACACTTCGGATATCTTGTTGGGGTCATGGCTGCAAGTGACTGTAACAGAGCAGGAGCTCCTTCCAGAGGTAAACGGAATTGTGCTGGGCACTCAGCCACCATCAAAGTGAACTGCAGTTGTGGGTACCGGAAGTGGAGAAAATCTGAGAAGCCACAGGAATTTGGGTTTTAAAAGTATAACCTAGCTATAGGTTGTGGAGGGGGAAAGATTGGCATGCTGGAGCCAGCTGCTATTGGTTTAGGAAAACGGCAGGAATTTCGAGAGCGAGTTGTTGAATGATTGGTAACTTGCAATGGGCTGTGGTGAGAGTATTTACACCATGGACATCGGCAAACGTTACGCATCAGGCTCCTCCCAGCCCGCCCTAGCCCAGAGAGCTGGTATACCAGAACGCTACTGCTAGCATCTGACCATCTGTAGACAGGCGGCAGTAATTTTTGAGCAAAAGCTTCAAACCGACTGTGACCTTAGCTGGCCTTTTTGTACAAAACACCGTTCTCTGCCAACAGCCATCTGTGTGGTCCTAGGAGCAAAGACCTTGAGAATCTTCGGTCACTCTGGATTCTGTCAACCGCATCGTCCCCCCGACACCACTCATAGTCACAGCGTTTCTTACAAAGAACTGCCAATTTACACACATATAATACACATTTTGAATGTGTAAATTTCTTTTGTTGTGGACTCTCAGAGCACTGTCTGTGAACCACTGTGCCCAGCAGCGGTCCCTCCATGTGAAAGAAGCAGAACTGCAAAGGGCCTGAGTCTCCCTCAGTGCCATTTTCTTCTTGGATTTTTGTTGCCTTTTGTTTGCCCTTCTCTCTCTACAGTGCTTCCCTCATCGACCTTATCTAGCCCATGACATGAATTACTGTTGTGCACTGATGGCACCCACATCCAGCTATGGTTTCTCCCGTGAGCCCCAGACTCATATCCAATTTCCTCCCTGACATCTCCCCTGGGATGTCCAATGGGTGGCTCAGACCTTTCAAAGGGTCAAGCTGTTGGCTTATGTCGCTCCTCTGCTTCCAATGCCTTCTCACCTCCACCTGAGGAGAACATTATTTATCTGCTGGAAAGTTCTTTCACCAGCTATCCTCATGGCTTCCTCCTTCACCTCCTCCATGTCTTTATCAAAGGCCCGTTGCTCAAGAGGCTTTCCTTGACCACCTTATTTTAAATTACAACTTCCTTCGTGCTCCCTGCTCCCTTCCTGATTCCCTACCTCCTATCACCTCCTAACACTCCTATCTTACTGACTTTCCTATCTATTGTTTTTTTTCTCCCATTAGGATGTACGCTCCCTGAGGGAGAGGGCTTTAGCCCAGTTTGATCCTTGTTGTATTCCTAAGATTTGGTACAGTGCAGAGCTCAGTAAACACTTGTTGAATGAATGAGTGAAGATCTTGGTCTCTGTCCTCCAACCTGCTCCTCTCCTAGTCTTCATCTCTGTTGATGAGCCCACCAGGTCACTCAGTAGCTCAAGAGGAGACCCTGAGCTACCCTCACCTTCTACATCCAACCCACTGGTCAAGTGCCACTAGCTCTACCATCAAAATGCACCTTGAATCTGACCACTCGCTTCCACTACTCTGCAACCACTATCGTCCAAGCCACTCTCACCCCAGCTGGACAAGTGCTCTCACTTCTTACCTGATCTTCCTGCTTTCAGGCTCATGCCACCTCCCATGTCCCTCGTGGCCCTCCCTTCACACACACACACACACACACACACACACACACACACACACTCATTACCAGTCTGATCCTTTTAAAATATCAAATGGAACACACGACTCCTCTGCTGAAAACCTCCCAAAGGCTTCTCACCACATTTAAGATAAAATCCATGCTACCTGACCTGGCTACTGCTGACTTTTCTAGACTCATCGCTGACACTCTCCCAATTGTTCTCTTTCCTCTGACAATTATGTATAAAGTGCCCACTCTGTGACAGGGCTATTCTAGGTGTTTGAGACACATGATGGAACGACATGCAAAAATACTTGTGCTCTGGTGGAGCTTCGACTCCACTGATGGGAAACAAGCAGCAAGCAATAAACATGATAATAATTAGGAATAAAGTAAGTATATAAGAAGGGGATGAGTGCTGTAGAAAATAAGGAGAAATTAGGGAGGAATTCGAAGTGTTGGGTTTGGGCCAGCAAGAACAGTCTGCAGTATTCATGGGTCTGCACTGAGGAGACAAGACGAAGGGGTGGGGGATGGGCTTGTATTGTGTTAAGTCAGCTAAGCTGGAATTCCATTTCTGCTTCGTGTTTGTTTGTTTGTTTATTGTTAAGTTTATTGGGGCGACATTGCTTAGCAAAAATTACACAGGTCCCAGGTGTACAATGCTACAGCGCATCGTCTACATGTTGCATTATGTGTTCACCACCCAGAGTCAGTTCTCTGCATCACCGTATGTTTGTGTCCCTGTCCCTTCTCCCCCACCCTCTGCCCTCCTTACCCTCAGGTAACCACTAAACTATTGACTGGTCCCTGAGTTTTGTTTCTTCATTGCTTTCCATTTTATGTTCCACATATGGGTGGAATCGTAGTTCTTGGTTTTTTTCCATCTGGCTTATTTCACTTAGCGCGGTGATCTGCCCATTTTTAATTGAGTTTTTTGTTTTTTTCTATTTTGATTGTTTATTTATTCTGTTCTTTAGATTCCACATATAAATGAGATCATATGGTATTTGTCTTTCTCAATCTGACTAATTTCACTTAGCATGGTATCTTCTAGTTCCACCCATGTTGGCGAGGATGTGGAGAAAAGGGAACCCTTTTACACTGCTGGTGGGAGTGCAAATTCATCCAACCACTATGGAAAACAGTATGGAGATTCCTCAAAAAATTAAAAATGGTATGTGAGGACTAAAGTTTTTTCACTTTGACCTGATAGCTGTTGAAGAAATCTGACGTCTGAGGCCCATGGGAAAAAAAAAAAAATTAAAAATGGAACTACTTTATGATCCAGCAACTCCACTCCTGGGCATTTATCCAAAAAAATCCCAAACACTAATTCAGGAAAATACATGCACCGCTATGTTCATTACAACGTTAGTCACAATAACCAGGATATGGAAACAACCTAAATGTCCATCAATAAATGATTGGATGAAGAAGCTGTAGTACACTTACACAATGGAGTATTACTCAGCCATAAAGAAGAATAAAATCTTACCTTTTACAACAACATGGATGGAACTAGAAGATACCCACTAAGTGAAATTAGTCAGACTGAGAAAGACAAACACCATCTTGCCTTTTTAACTTCCTACTCTGCTAACTTCAGGATAAAGCATCAGAGGCAGAAAAAGCTGCCTCCTGTCAACCAGTTAACCATTTTTTATGAAATATATTACTCTTTGTAGTTATATTTTTTATTTAGTTGATTGCTTGTTTACCAGGGCCTATACTATTCATTGCCCTATCTCCAGTGCCTAGAAAAGGGACTGCACACAGTAGGAATTAAAATGAGAATGACTGAACAAATGTATTTGATGTCTTTTATTTTGAGTGTCTATCAACAGATTTCTGAATGCCAAAGTAAGCTAAAATTGTTTAAACTACAGGTGTTTTGAAATGCAAATATTACAAAAGTTTCATGGGAAATTGCCACCATTTATTCATAAAGTCTAAATGAAAATACAAAACATTTTATTGATTACATTAATCAAAATTATTTTTGTCAACAATTTTTAAAAGTACAACTAAACCAAGACAAACCTTTTATTGTATCATGCTATTCATGTCACCAAAAAAAAGTCTCCTGTTTTTCTTAGAGCTAAATATTGAAATAATTATATGACAATGTCCTTTGTTAGTAAATTGCTTTCTAACATAAGGGCTCTGGGTAAAAGTTAATGTTTGGTGCTGGCTCTGTGGCAAGAAATTGAGCTAACAGTTTTCTTCTAGCAAGAAAAAAATTTTAATTATACTAAAACAAGACAATCTTTTAAAACAAATGTCTATGTTTTGCATTTTAACCATTTCAAACCAAAGATACTTTTGGATCAAAACTTCTTTTGCCAATTCTGCAATGGAATAATGTTCCTAATTCTTGCCAAGTAACCCGTTTTAATTATCATTAATTATTCCTTCTAGACATTAATCCGATGTGTGCTCATCTCCACCACCGCCACCCCCCTTTTTTCATTTATAGTCTGTACTCTTAGCATCCTCTCTGGCTGTAGGTTTTCTGCACCAGAAAGAACTCAGGGCTTTTTGACCATGGCCAATCTTGGCATAACTTCATTTCCCTCCTGAACATATTTGCTAGTTCATTCATGTATTAAATCAATACGTATTGATCATCTCCTGTGTTCCAGAAGCTGTTTCTGTTTCAAGGTCATTGTCTTGGAGGAGTTCCTTCTTTTTTCTGACCCATAAATGTTACACCATTGACCTGAAGCAGCAAGTGTAGCCCTTCCATGTTCCTCGAACATACTCCGTAGACCATTTGGGGTGTGACGCTTCCTGCTGCTATTCCTACAATTCCACGCCTCTGACTTCTATTTGTCCTTGGTTAAGTGCACTTCCTTCCCATTTTTGTTCCTGCTTTCAAAGTCTGAGGACATCAGAGGGTTTCCTGTGCAGCTTCTGGTTGTACTAGTTCCTTTCCCTTTTCTTCTGCAGGAGGGCCCTTTGCAACTGCAGATTCAGAATGATATTTCTGAGAGTGTCCCAACTCTCTGGAGACAACATTCATTTCAAAGTCCCTGATGGTGATATCCAGCCTGTCTTTCCTCTGATCTTTGGGAGATCTGCTTCCCTAAAGTCTTCATTGTGTCTTAGCTGAAAAACTTGCCTGTCCTTGGCTATCATGAGCTCAAAATCGGACTTTTGGATCCAGGTAGCCATGAGTGTGAATTCTGGCTCTAGTAGCCATGAGTGTCAATCCTGGCTCTACCACTTACTGGTATTATCACCTCACCAAGTCATTGAAAGTAGTACCTAAGTTTCCTAATCTGTAAAAACGAGGGCTTCTCTAAAATGTATTTTTCAAAGGTGGCCACACCAATAAATATGTGTGTGTGCCTGATCCCATAAGCATTTCTTACAGTGTGAAGCTGACAGCTCCCCACGAGAGCAGGCGGAAGAGACTAAGCCATACAAGGCAAAACCTCTGCCACCTATCAGAACACATGCTTTTGGAACAGAGTTGCAGATTTAGCAAATAAAAACACAGGGAACCCAGTTAAATTTGAATTTCAGAAAAATAACAAATAAATTGTTAGTGTAAGTATGTCCTAAATATTGCATGGGACCTACTGAGTACTTATACTAAAAAGCTATTTGTTGTTTCTCTGAACTTTACATTTTAACTGAGTGTCCTATATTTTACATGGGAACCCCACTTTAGAATCTAGCACCACCGTGTAAGAAGTCTGGCTTCCTGGAAGCTGCTAGCTCTTTCAGTCCTTCGGTGTTTGAGTGTTCCTAGGCATCAGACATGTGTGCAAAGAAGCCTTCAGAATCACCTCTGCTCCAGCTATAGTCTGCATACCCAGAACCCCTAGATGAACCCAGTGAACCCTCAGAACCATAAGGGATGATAACCATAAATGATTGTTACTATTTTAAGTCACTAACTTTTGGGGTAATTTGCTACACAGCAATAGATAACTAATCCAATTATGTACTTCATAGAATTTTTATATTATTTAAAGATGATAGCATCGTATGGCACCTAGAACAAATACATTTCTCCCTCCCTCCCGCAACCCCAACACAAAATCTTCCAGATACATGCATGACACCTCGTGGTCTCTTTTCCCTAAGATTGCTTTCATTTCCACAGGACTAATTTCTCCTTATTGGCTGGAAATGGATGCTGAGGGTTCCCCAAATGCCTTCTCAAACCCCTGGGAGACTAGACTGATAGCAAAGTAGGAAATATCAGACACTCTGTTTCAGCCGTGAGACCCTCTCAGGTAATGTAGAGAGCTGCAGTGCCCTCCCTGCCCATTCACACAGCCCTGTGCCACTCCTGTGATTGGCTTTGGGAAACTTACAAATCCATTAATATCTATATAATATGGTCCCACAAAAACCACTTCTGTTGTTCTTTCTTTTTATCTTTACACAAAGACTCTGATGTGCTTCCCCCTACACACATTCATGAATTTCCATGAAGATGTTCACAGATTATTTGTGTGTGTGCTTGTTTTCACATTTCCTATTGTGTGTTGATGCCATCATTTCATGGTTGTTACAGTTCCTGATGATTTGGTTCCACCAGTGCCCCACGGCTTGTTTCCTACCACATCCTACTTCAGTCAGGTTGATGATGCCATCATACCTATTCCTCCTCTTGATGTATATTGAGATGTGCTGATTCGCATTCAAAGCAGAAGCATAGGATCCTAAGGTAGGCTGAAAAACAGCTCCCCGCCCACCCAAAAATGTCCACACCCTAATCCTAGGAAACTTTGACTATGTTATCTTTCTTGTTACCTCACAAAGAGACTTTGTAGGTATGACTAAATTAAGGATCTTGAGATGGAGAGATTATACTGAATTACCCAAGTGGGCCCAAAGTAATCAATCACAAAGGTCTTTATCACAGGGAGGCAGAAGAGTCAGAGAGAGATGGAATGTGTCATGGAAGCAGAGGTAGGCATGAGGTGAGGCCATGAACCAAAGAATGTGGGTAGCCTCTAGAAGCTGGCTAAGTCAGGGAAACAGGTTCTTCCCTCGAGGCTCCAGAAGGAATGCGGCTCTGCCAATACCTTGATTCTAGCCCACTGAGACTGGTTCTGCACTTCTGACCTCCAGAACCCTAAGATAAGTTTGTATTGTTTTAAGCCACTGAGTCTATGGTAATTTGTTGCAGTAATAGGAATCTAACACAGACCTCTATGAGTCTTAGGAAGTTATCCTTAGTGGGAGGGAAACTTTGTAGAACTGTTCAACCAGAAAGATCATTCACATGTGATACATATATTTGTTTATAATTATGACCTCACCTCCCTTCATAAAGAATTTGAGCTGGCACATTAAGAAATTGACTCTGTTTTTATTTGACCCAAATGAACTATACTCATAGAGTAAACACAGGTATGATGACTTAAGCATGAGGATAAAGTATGTCCAGAAAGAGGAAGAGAAACAGACAGAACTGAACCCCACTGTGTCTGCATCCCCAGGTTTCTGCATTCAGGGTTGAATCTGCCCCTGGCTTACAGTGAGAAAGACACAAGCTACTCACCTGTGGTAGAGGATGCTAACTTTCACCAAATCCGTTTCCTCTTCTTCCTGGGCACTAAACTAGATGCATTTCCCAGACCATGTTGCAGATGGGTGTGGCTTGTGACTGAGGTCTAGCCAATGGAATGTGAATGCATAATGTACGTCACATCCAAGCTTGCTGGCCCCCAAACATCCCATTCATGTTATTCTCTATTTTTACTCTTCCATTGGCTTGATGCAGGTAATTATGACAACCTTGGGAGCCACAAGATGGAAGGAGCATGGGTGCCTGAATCACCATGTGGAGCAAAATTACCAACCAATCAGGCTTTGAGACTTTATGTTAGCGGGAAATTAACTTTTACTGTGATGAGCAATTATACATCTGAGGGTTGTTTATCATAGCAGACAGCATTACTGTAAAGCAGCACACAAAGCAAATCTCAAATATGTTGGGTAAATACACCCCGTTTTGCAGACAGGCACACCATGGGATCTATGCCACCTGTAAGAAGTTGATTAGGGTTTATGTTTCACTATGAACACAGCAAGTTTTATAAACATGCCTTGAAGAATGGTTCTCTGCAGGTTTTCCTGGCTCAGCCCAATTAAAGCCACTGCTGATGCAACAAACTCTTCTCTTAATGCATTACATAACCTGTATTAACAAAAACAGCATGCTTTTAATATTTTTACTGTGGTCTAAATCTGAATGAGGAAATCACTTCATTCCCTTTGACTTTGTCAAAACTCAGGTCTCTGGACACAACCAGCCAAACATTCATTAGTGTCCAAGAGAAACACCACCCCACAAGTGGACACTTGTCTCTGGACCAAAGATTAGGGGGACCAACCATCCTGGTTTGCCCAAGACTGGGGTGATTCCTGAAATACGGGACTTTCAGTTTTAAAAGTGGCACAAATCAGGAAGAGTTGGTCACCTGTTGACACTATTCTGCTAGAAGCAAGTCTACATATATGGCTGAAAATCCAGAAGAAAACAAAGAAAAGAGATTGTTTCCTCTTTCAATCAGGAAGGGCATACTGTCAGTTTAGGAAATGATGTTCTTTTAAGGTACCACTGGCTGGGAAAATCCCAGAGTCTCTGATTCATTCACTGGTTGTGCTCATGCCTTCACAAGAGCCAGTGCTGGAACTGGACTGGTGGTGAATGTGTCCTCAACTTCTGTGTTCTCTCTTGTACTGCAGGGCAGGTAGCAAACACTAAATGCCACTGACAGTCCTGAAGTAGAATCATAATGTTACAAAGGAAAGGTAGATGCCCACGGCAGCAATGAGGGGCTGTAACAGAAGGCAGCAGCTGGGGTGGAGAGCGAAGGGGGCGTGCACGGCATCATGACACACAACCACCTGCTCTCCTGTTCTGGGTGGCCTCGTCACTCTGTTAATGCACAAACACTTGCCATTAGATTGGCTCATGTGGTGGTTCCTGGAATGTTTGGCTACAATTCATCAGCATGGTTCCCATTCCACAGTGCTGCCCACCCACCTCAGGGACTTTGATTTCATCTCTTTGACACTAACTTACAGGAGTTGATGAAGTCAACTATAAACCTATCAGGTCAGGCAACCTGAGGAAATGCAGTGTTTCCCTAATGCTCAGTCTTTCTTATGCTGCTGTTACCATTTGGTTATGCCCCATACTTCCTATACTCTTATTTACCACTGATTTTTTTTATTACTATATTGCCTCACTTAAAAAACTCAATTCTATTTTAAAAAGAAATTGCATACCACCAACATAAATGGAAAACCAGTATTCCTTGACAGAACTGTAATAATCCTAAAACAATTAAGTACAATGGAAGCAAAGCAGTGTTATTAAATTCTTGCTGGGTATAATTTCAGATGGAAAGCTCCCAGTCTGAGGCCTGCTTCTTCTTGATTAAAAAGGGACATTAACAGAAATTAGAGAAGTGTTATAGGTGTGCTCGCACCACCCCGAGGCCTTCTCCTTAGCCAACTGAAGGAGAATTGGAAGAGTTACCACTCTGAGATTCGCTGTTATTGAACCCCATGTTTTGCACCACCAAAAATCATCTCACAATCATTGGGTAATTTGATTTCACTTAAAATGAATGATCGCAAATGATCCTCCACACACCCAGACATTTCAATTTTTTTCTCTCCTTAGTAAACATATTTTCCCACTGAAAAAGATGCTATTTCCAAACGTTTTCTTCTCTACTCTCTCCATATCACAGCTTTCAACTGCTCATCTTGCCCTATACACATTTTTAAAAATAAAAGCAATTATGCTCTCTCTCCCTCCCTCCCTGTCTCATGTCTCTCAGTTCTACTCCTATGGTTACCCTCAATATACATCCCCAGTTCATCTTCTTCTCTCCATCTGTGGTCCAAACCCCAGCATCTCTTTGTCAGGTTGTTGCACTGGCCCTATATTTCTAATACTCTGGAGGTATCATCTTTAAATGCATCACCTCTCCCGGGAAATCCATCTGTGGCTTCCCACTGAACATAGAATGAACCTCAAACTCTTTACTGTCAAACCGATAGATCTCTGCCCACCTCTCCAATCCCATCTTGATCTCTCTTCTACCACTTCAAAATCTAAAAGAATGGCTTGGAAAAAATGAGTGAAATATGTATATAAATGAGTGAATAAATGCCAATACTTACAGAAAAGTAAACCTTGGCAGCAAATTTTCACATAAAAAGTTGTAAAAAGAATTAAAGGCTTTCACAGGGGAAGATACTTATAAAAATATGAATGTAATCCTAGGACTAAGAAAAGGTATTTGTTTAAAATTTCCCCAAAGGTACTTGGGTAACATAGGAGGGCTGTCCAGAAAAAATCCAGCCATAAATGTTTCTATTTTTTCATATTACCTGGTTGGGTACTTTCTGGACAGCCCTCATATACATCCATTTCTGAAAACTGCAGAACTCCATGTTTGACACCTGAGAGAGTTGACACCTATTTTCAAGTTAATTGATTTGCGCGCGTGCACACACACACACACACACACACACGCGCGCGCACGCACAAATACTGAAAACATTCCTAGGAAGGAAAAATGAGAGGGAACTATGCAAATAAAGAGAATTCTCTTTCTCATAAGTTACAAGATCATCATGTACTGCATCTTTTAGGCATAGGTGTAGTGATCAGGTGGGCTAAGATCTTCTATCAGGCCAATATAAACTTGCTCTGACATTTTTATAAGCAACTCAACATCTCAGTGTCTCTATCTAATTTTATCTTACTTATTGCAATAAGTTAAGATAATTTCCAAGATGTCATATTATTTTGAAGGGAAGTGTCATGTGCAGAAATCCAAATCAATAGAGAAAACTTGGATGCTGCGCAATGAGAGACTTTTATGTTCTAGGAATGTCTGAATCCATTGCCTTAATAGGGTGAACTGTAGTTATAATGAGGGGTCTAAGGGTTATCTTAGATACAGATATACACTGAATCAAATACTTAAGAAAATTCAATGGCATAATTATAAGCTACTGTTATTCAAAAGGTTAAACATAGAGTTACCATATGACCTAGCCATTCCACTATTAGGTTTATAGCAAGACAATTGAAAACATATTTCCACACAAAGATTGGGATGACACAAATGTCCATAGCAGCATTATTCATAGTAGTCAAAAAAGTAGGAGCAACCCACATGTCCATTAACTGATGAACAGATAAATAAAATGTGCTATGTTCATATAATGGAATATTATTTGGCATAAAAAGAAATGAAGTACCGATTGGTACATGTGACAACATGGTTAAATCTTGTTTTGTTTTTTTGGGTTTTTTTTTGTATGTGGGTAGTTCCCTAGCTGGGAATCGAACCCAGGCCGCAGCGTTGATAGTGCCAGCGCCGAAGCCTTAAGCCACTACACCACCAGGGAACTCCTCAACATAGTTAAATCTCAAAAACATGATGCCAAGTGCAAGAAGCCAGACACAAAGGACCACATATTACATTATTTCTATTTATATGAAATGCCCAGAATAGGCAAATGTATAGAGAGTAGATTGGTGGTTGCTTACGGCTGAAGGTGATGGGGGCGCATGGGGAGATTGGGAAGTGACAGCTAAGGAATAGAGTTTCTTCATCGGGTAACAGAAATGCTCTATAGCTGACTGTGGTGATGTTGCACAACTCCATGAATATACTAAAGTCACTGAACTGTACAGTTTAAATGGGTGAATTACATGATCTGTGAATTAGATCTTACTAAAGTTAAAAGCAATAATCACATGCTACTTTACCAGGATTATTTCTCCTTCCCATTTTTAGAGCATTCAGCATGTTAAATCGAAATCGATACATCAATATCGTCTTGATAAATGCCATTAATATTTACATATTTTTTAATGACATGAAAATTAATTAACCAAAATTGACTAAAGAGTTGATGTTTATAATCTGGTGGGTTACATTTCTAAGACTTTTATTCATGTGTAATTACCTTCCTCTGGGATGGACTTGGAACATTAGTCAAGGATTTTCCCGTTTCGCAGGTAGACATTTCCTGTGCCGTTGGGAGTTTCCCTGGCTCTTCCTCCAGAAGACAGAATTTCACAGCCTCTCCCCAGGAGGTAGCATTTTCTTTTAAGTTTTTAAATATTTAGATTTATCACCCACTTATGGATAAAAAGTCACTTTGATTAAAAGTCACTTTGATTAAAAATTATGTTCTTCCAACAGAGGTGTTCCATTACCATAGCAAATGGTCTTGATCTTGTATTTGTTTCTTGTCATCCACTCAGCAGTAGCTAAGCTCTCTGGTATGGTCTAAACTTGACCTTGAACCTGGAGACAATGACTGCCGAAGCATGTTGTTAGTTTAATGTCATGCCAGAGCTGTGACCAACAATAGCCATAATTGTGTCCAAACAGTCTTAATATTCGACAATGTCAAACAAAACTCTCAAGGGTGCGTTGTGCTGGTGAAACTAAATTTGATAACATTGGCTGCTTTTTCTAGCAAGTATTCTAGATTCATTTTTATTTTGAGGTTCTGCTCTTCTAAGTGGCTTCGTAGAAGTGTTTGTACGTTTTAATCTTGTCATTTCCAAGGTACGTAATTATTTTAATGGCCTGATTGTTTCCATTTTGGCTAAGGAATGTGATTTGTTTCCAAAGTCTCCAAAGAATATGGCACTTTTGCCTAGACATGGTGGCTTTTTGAAAGAATGCCGAAGAACTGCCATGATTATTTTTCAAACAAAACCAAGAAAACACATTAGTTCCCAGAGTCATTGTAAGCATGTATTTCACTTTGTCGAGGTTATAGATTTTGATAATTTGAATTAAATTGTTGCACAATCCCACATTGATCCATGTAGTACAAAACACACACAAATCATGCTAAATAATTTAAATATTCCAAAAGAAAAGATGCTTAGGCCAATGACAGAGCTCATATTTATGAAATTTACGAAACATAAATGTAACACTTCCATAGAATCTTAAGTACTGTGCTCATTAAGAAAATGGCAACAATAATAAGTGGTATTTCATACCACTTGCATTGAATTTCTTAATAAATTTTCACCAGGAAGTATGTCACCAGGAAGTATGTTACTAGTTTTTGTTTTCTTTGTAGTTTAACTATTCCATTCAATAGCAAGCTGGGAACGCACTTTATTGGGGAAGAAGAGTAATCTACTCCTTTCCGCAAAACTCAAACCAAGATAAATTCAAAGTTCCTCAAAATAACTGTTCTGTGGATTATAAACAAGCACTGGAATTCCAAGTATGAATTACTCTTCTCTTTGAGTAAGCAGTCAGAAGTTCTGAAGCCTTGGAGAATGGGGGTTACTGTGGAGCAGAAAGTGGGTGTGTGTGACTGGATGTAGCACAGCAGACAGGTAGTCAGAAGGAGAAAAAGTGTAAATATGACAGACAGTGAGTGATGAAACTCAGACACAAATTCTAGCAAAAGAAGCAAGTGCTTGCATTTGCACCTCCAGTCTTTGACAAACAGAACAAATGATGCACCAAGCTGAGCTCTCCAGGAGGAATAGAGGGCTGGAAACTGTCACGAAGCAATGTTCTTAACACATGTGACAGCAGAAGATGCAGACCAACATCAAGGGCCAAGGGTCAAGGGCCTGTGGGCCTTTAAAACACTGTCCCAGGAGTGCTGTGCTAGACTTCTTCTATGCACCCAAGCTAACCTATCTCACTTCCAAGAGACATTTAATAGCTTTTATTTTCCTCAATATAAAAATAACATACTATGTTTTATAGAAAAAAAATAAAATTACCAATAATTTTTCTGCTCTGGAGCAATCAGTTAACACTTTCATGTTTTTCTTGAGGAAGTTTTCTATACAGATGTGGCCATAACAAAATTAGATTCATGATGGCGATCCAAGTTTGCGTCCTGCTTTTTCATGCAGCATTATATTGTGAGCGTTTCCCCCATATCATTAAATATCCTAAGAAACAAGGTTTTTCATGACTGCATGGTAGATCATATGGATTTACCATAATTAAACTATCTCCCTACCTTAGATATTTAGATGGTTTTTACCTTTTCATTATTGTAAGTCTGTGATGAACATTCTTCCTATTTTTAACAACCTCGTCGGGGGAATCTTTGTGCTCAGTGTGGACAGAATTGCTCACAAGTAGGGGTAGAAATACAGCACCGCATAATTAGGAAGAGGATTCAAGAGTGTGTCCATCTGAGATTCAGCCCTATGTGCTCCAGGGTAGTAGTTCCAGTGAATTAGCTCCAAATCAGCCCTCATTTGCTCACCAATTTAGGACTTGACTCTAACTGGTCTTGAAAACCCCATTGGTTGTGACACAGGTCAGTCAACAATTAGCTCCCTCTTAGCAGGTTTCCAAGTGTCACCTACTTACAGCAGCACTGACCTTCCTGATGAAGGTGGCATTTTCCAGATGGTCAGTGACTACGAAAAAATGATGGAGGGAGAGAAGTCTGCTCTCCACTGTCTTTGTTTTTATTGCAGCCAAACATAGTATTACATAAAGTTAACATTTTAATCATTTTTAAGTGTACGGTTCGGTGACATTAAGTACCTTCACAATGTTGTGCAACCATCACCATTATTCTTTTCTAGAACATGTTTATCATCCGAAATGGAATCTGTGCCTGTTAAACCCTGCCCCTGACAACCACTATTCTATGTTCCATCTCTATGAGCCTGTCTTGTTCTAGGTCCCTCCTAGTATGGAATCAGCCTCATAGTTGCTCTTTTGTGTCCTCCATCTTTAACTGGGTGCAATGTCCTCAAGATCCATCCACGTGGTAGCACGTATCAGAATTTCATTCCTTTTTCAACATAACATTCCATTGCTTGGTAGACCACGTACGTGTTGATGGGTGTTGGGCTGTTTCTACCTTTTGGTTCTTGTGAACAGTGCTGCTGTGAACATTCATGTGCAAGTATCGGATTAAGACCCTGCACTCAGTCTTTGGGGCGTGCTCCGAGGAGGAGAATTGCTGAGTCATATAATGATTCTATGTTTAATTTATTGAGGAACTGCTAACTTTCCCCCAGCGCTGTATCATTTTTACCTTCCCACCAGCAGCACTGAGGGTTTTCATTTCTCCACATCATCAGCCCTTTTGTTTTCCTTTGTTTAAATCATAGCCATCCTAATGGGTGTGAAGTGGCACCTCATGGTGGTTTTGATTTGCATTTCCCTAATGACTAGAGACCGTGAGCATCCTTTCCTTTGCCCCTGTTTTTTGAATTGGGTTACGGGAGGAGTCTGCGTTGGATGGGACAGACAGACAGTATCTGAGTGCTCTCCACACAGACTATTTGGTGGCAAAGAACAGAAGTTGATTCCCAAAGAAGCACAATTAAGGAGGGAGTTTTCATGAGGCAAAGAGCCTCTCCTGGGATCCTGGCACAGGAAGTTCAATAGGCCTCCAGGGACCTGGAAAGGCATCAGGACACTACCCTGTCCCTGTCACTCTCTCTGGGTCACTGTGGTCCTGTCTCTGCCTCTCCTTGCACGTCTGCTCCTGCTCCCACCCCCAACCTAAGCAACTGGCTTCCCAGGATGCACGCCCAAGCCTCATCTTCACATGACCTTAGGGCTCCAGGGGCCCTCAGTAGACTACAGCTTCTCTGTCTCCTTATGTAGCTTTTGTGCTCTGAGGTCGGGAGCTCTTATGGCCCAATCAGCTGTGACCAGAGGGCTGGTCACATAAGGCAAACACGGCCAAATCGGCCCCTGCCTTCAATGAGGACTGTCAAGTTGATGGCAAGTGACTTTGAAGAAGGGCATATGAACACCTGAAGAAAAATTTCAAAAGCTTCTCGCCATCTAATATTCCATTATTTATTATGCCCAGTTCTCGAACACCCAAGAGTTCTACACTTGCTGTTATAATATTTGCCTTTGGCTTGATGCCCTTGTCTTTCAGTGTAGTGCAGCTATCATGTTCAAAGGCACCATTCTGGGTTGATGTGATGGTGGCATGTCCAACACTAAGAACAATTAATAAGCCTGTGACTGCCCTTGAGTTCCAAAGGCTGACTTGATTTAAGCAAGGCCAACTTGCTCAGTCGGGAATATTTTTATATGAATGTGCTGTCAGCTGGGCTCCCTTGCTCTATTCTCACCTCGCCTTTTCATTTGGTTCAAAAGGGAAAGTGGCAATCATACTACTTTGATGTTAGTCAGGATGTGTGGACGCTGAACAGCACAGTGTGGAAGAGCAATCTAGACAGTCAGCCTGGGTGGGACCCAAATACCTTTGTGAAACGAGATGTGAATGACCATTTATACAGTATGGCTGACCTGCAGTGCAGCTATTGAGAGGTGGTGTCTCAGAATTAGGAGAAGAACCCGTTACAGATAAATTTGTCCATTTGAAATGTGAACCAAGGGTGAGTCATGAATGTTCATCTCAGTTCTTCAATTTTCAGATAGGGCATCTGTCAAATGTGATGGGGCAGCACATCTGCCCCTCTGAAAGCAGAGATGGACAAGTGCCCGGGCACCAGTGGTCCCCTCCTAGGGGAGAGGGCAGTCTCGTGTTTCTTAGTTGGATGATGACAGATCCGGCCAAAAGCCCTTTCCCATCACATGGTCCCGAGCGAGGTGGACAGTGTGGTACACGTTACAACCGATGAACCGACTTTAATACGATGTTGTGAATGGAAGTCCATGGTTAACGTTAGGTTTCACTTTTTGCATGTTGTACATTCTGTGGGTTTTAACACATGCATAATGTCATGTGTACACCATGACCGTACAGAATAATTTCAGTGCCCTAATAATCCCCCGTGCTTTATCTGTTCATCCTTTCTCTCTCTTTGGACCACTGGCCAGCACAGATCTTTGCACTGTCTCTGTCGTTTTGCCAGTATGCCCTTTTTTTATGAAAACATCTGGAACAACAGGAAGCACTGGTCAGGGTGGGATTAGAAGGGCAATAGCCTTGGTTTAGTGAGCACATCCTTGCTTTGTGCCAGGTAGCCTCTCAAGCACTTCATAAACATTAGCTCATCTAATTCCCATAACATAGAAGCTGCTATTTTCCCATTTTAAAGGTGAGGAATTAAGCCTTAGAAAACAGGGTAAGCTATTCAGGTTACACTGCTAGGAAGGGGTGGACCTTGGCCCGGAACCCAGACAGATTGTAGAGATTGCACTTAACCCCTGCACTGCTCGCTCCAATTTCTAAAATTAACAGCATGGCCATTTTCCCTCTTAAAGCACGTGAAAAGATACGGAGGAGTCATGACTTACTTTTATTGTCATATATTTGTCATCATTGGTGGTAAAATTTTTTAGTTTATTTAGAATATAACATGTACATGGAAAAAATAACCACACTTTTTTTTTGGTTTTGTTTTAAAATGAAGTTACTTAGCAAAATAGCCAAATGGAACTCTATCAAACCCAAAAACTTCTGTGCATCAAAGGACACAAACAAGAGAGTAAAAGAGCAACCTACAGAATGGGAGAAAACATTGCAAATCATGGATCTAATAAGGGGATAATATCCAAAATATGTACAAAATATAGAAAGAGTTCCTACATCTCAGCAACAAAATACCTAATAACCTGATGAAAAAATAAGTAAAGGACTTAATAAACATTTCTCCAAAGATGATACACAAATAGTTAGTCAACAAGCAAATGAAAAGATGCTCAATGTCACTGATGATCAGATAAATGCAAATTAAAACCACAATAGTTATCGCCTCATACCCATTAGGATGGCTACTATTTAAAAAAAAGTTGTCTGTGAGGATGTGGAGAATTTGAAACATTCATGTACTGTGGATGGGATTGTAAAATGGTGCAAAAACTATGGAAAACGGTGTGGAGATTCTTCAGCAAATTAAAAATAGAGCTACCCCATGATTTATCAATCCCACTTCTGGGTATATACCCACAAGGATTGAAAGCAGGGTCTCAAAGAGATTTCTGTACACCCATGTTCATAGTAGCACTAGTCACAATAGCCAAGAGGTGGAAGCAACCCAAATATCCCCGAACAGACAAACAGATAATCAGAACATGGTACACACATACAATGAACTATTACTCGGCCAAAAAAAGGAAGGAAATCCCGTCACATGCTACAATATGGATAAACCTTAAGGACATTAAGCTAAGTAAAATATGCCAGTCATAAAAAGATAAATACGATTCCACTTTGATAAGGTAATCAAATTCATAGAAATAAAAAGTGGAATAATGGTTCCCAGGGGCTGGAGGAAGAATAAAAGGGATTATTTTTTAATAGCTAGAGTTTGAGACAGGAGAGAATTCTGGAGATCCTTTTCACAGCAAATCGAATGTGCTTAACGCTATCAAAACACACACTTAAAAATGTCCAAGATGGGAGATTTCAGTTAGGTGTGTTTTACCACCAAATAACATAAAATAAAAAAACAAAGTTACACCTAAGGAAATCGAATGGGTATTTGTATTCCAATGCTCACAGCATCAGTAGCCACAGCAGCCCAAGGTCCATCAGCACCTGAATGGATCGTAAACGGGCGGTGTAGCCACACAACGAAGTATTATTCAGCCTTAAAAGGAACGAACGTCTGATACGTGCTACGTCATGGATAACCTTGGAAACAGTGTGCCTAGTGCAAGAAGCCGGACAACAAAGGACAAATATTGTAAGATGTCATTTTTATGAGACGCCTGGGATGGTGGTTTCCAGGGTGTGGAGGGAGAGGGGATGGGGAGTTGCTGTTTAATGGATACAGAAGTTTCTGTTTTGCAAGACAAAAAAGTCCTGGAGACAGATGCTAGTGATGGTTGCACAACAATATAAATGTACTTAATGCCACTGAAGGGCACATTTAAATATGGCTAAAATGGCAAATTTTATGTTATATACTGCAGCAAAATTTTTCAAAATGAAAGAAAAATAAAAAGAAACCATGAAACTACCAAACTTTTTTGCCTCTGGTGATCCGCTCAGTGACCAAGCCTGTCCCCTAAGCCGAAGCACCACAGGGAGCGTGTCCAGGAGACGTGTAGCCAGAGCTGGAGACCATTGCTCTGTGGTCTTCTCGGACGTCATGTAGGAACTGAGCCTGACCCCAGGTCTCCCCGCTGTCGGATTCCCAGTTGTGTTACAGCTTTCCTCAGGGAAGGAATGAGCGACTGGACGGAAAGGGCAGATGAGCAAAGGCCCATGTCCTTGACATCTGTCCCTGAGAGCCTTGAGGTTGGAGACGTCGTGACGATTGCTCCCTTACAGCTCACAGCAGCCCGCTGTGCTCGTGCGCAGACGGAGGCACGAGCACTTGGAAACCGACCTGCCCAAAGTTACGCACCGCTGGGGAGCAGGGCCAGGTCACAGACGCAGTTGGACCCGAGAGGCCACATTCTCATCCGCCAGGCCACTCTGCCTCCGTGGAAATACAGGACCACCAAGCTGAAGACGAGAAAGTGCGGCCGGGCCAGCTGGGCCAGCTAACAAAAGTTAGCTCCTCCCACCGCGTTTCTGAACCCACTTTATGGGCAAGGAAGCTGAGGTCCAGAGACCACTAAGTCACCTTCGTCAGGTCCTCTAGCCCAGGGAACCCCATTTTGACTCACCAGTCCTGGCTTTTCCCAGTTGTTTATTTTAGTTTGAAAATTACTGGAAAATCAAAGGTTCCTTGTTTTGTGCCATTTCTCAATGGCAGGACTGGCCCAGATGACTAGAGCTGTTTCTTAAATTCTTCACTTTAAAATCCCGGCCCTTCCTAACGCTGGGACACTGTGACTATTTCGCCTCTGTCCCACAGACCCAGAGGTCGGTCGGGGACCGTGGCTGAAAGGGCTGAGCAGCCAAACCCAGGGAGGGACAGGAAACCACCCCAAGGCCAAAGTGATGGATGGTCCCAGTCCGAGCCCTGCGTTTCTGAAACACACGATTCTGTCTGGGTGGAAGAAATCGTGAAGCTAGAGGAACATGAGGAAGGTGTTGAAAACAAGACTGCACTGATGCGGCAGGCTTTCCCCACCACTTCTTTTAAGTCTACCTCGCGGGACTCAGGCAGAAGGGAGAGCTGGGTGCAGGACCGGGCCCGCAAAGCCGCCCGCCCGGGGGCCTTGGACCGACGCGAGGAGAATCCCAGGCTCCAGCGTCACGTAAATGCGGCGGGGGAAATACGAAATAACTGGTTGTGGTAGAGAGAGGTTAAACTTGTCACACACTCTAGTGAATTCAGGACACCCAAGGATATACACCTCCAGCCAAATCCGTCAGCAGCAGGAGACAACTGGCAACAGGGCCCCTCCCAGAAGCCCAATTCAGGCGCAGCAGCTAGCTCGGGGCCCCTTCCGAAGGGGTTATCTTGAAAAGACTGGGGAAGGGCTCGCCCCGGTCAGCCACGACGGCCGGGAGAGTAAACGGGATGCTTTGATGCCTGGACAGGACCAGCCGTCCAGCCTGGCCATGCTCCTCTCCACACCCACAGCATTCTTCTCCGCCTTCCCACTGCCGCCTTCCGGAGCCAGGTGCCCGTCACCTCTCAGCCGCTGCCAGCTGGAGCTTACACCTGCCAAGTGACTCTCCTGCTCAGAGACCTCCCGACGCTCCCCACTTCCTACAGAATGAACCCCAAATGCCTCAGCTTAGCTCCCACGGGTCGCCCAGACCAACGTTCCCCAGCTCGTTCTGCTTTCGGTCATACCGTACAATGCCACGAGCTCGTTAGGACAGGGACTATGTCTGTACATAATAGATTCTCAATTAATGTTTGCTGGATCAGTTTCGCCAAGTTCACGTGCTTTCGTCAGAAGATCCAATTGGAATTTCAGCTCTGCCACTTCACAGCTGTGTGATCGCGGGTAGGGTGAGGCTTAGGCTGCGACTTTCGGACATGTCCCACTGAGTGTTTCCATCGCTGACGGCTGTGTTTGAGTTTACCCCACAAGCTCAAAAAAATGGATGCCACTTAGTATGTTTTGAGTATTTTTCTTTTTGCTAAAATTCAACATAATGGTAAATTTATTACCATCTAACAAAATTTTAAAATGAAAATAATGTCATTTATATACAAAGTAGCTCAAAATGTTATTAAATGCATAAGATAGTCAAAATATCAACTTTTTTGTAACTTTTTGACACATTTCAGGAAAAAAAATTGAAATCAATTAATGCAGTGAAAGGGTTAATGAACCTCTCTGAGCCCCATTTTCTATATTGGAAAACGAAGGCAAGGGTGGCTATTTTATTGGCTTATTTTGAGAACTAAATGGGACCAAGTATGCAAAATGCTTAGTCATAAACCTTCAATGAATGCTTAAAAAAAAAACTCTTCCTTGCCTGTCTAAACCCACCTACCTGTAGTGCTTGTCACCCTCAAGCCCTAGAGAAGGAGGGAATTACCACCAAATAAAGGATTTTGGTGGCATTTATTGAAAGGAGCTGTTTTGTTACAGAGCCCAGTTTTCGTTATTTCATAATAAAAATAGCTGAGAGGAAACAGGCTGGAGAAGAAATTTTTAAAAGATTGGACCAAGAGGAAAGAGAAACAAGCCAAAGATACTTATTGATTCAGAAAAAGAGGAAAATACAGCAAAGTGTTTGGTCCTCCAGAAAGATCGTAAGGTCTGTTCCGTTCTGGCGACTTTCAGTTACTCTAAGAGAAGTATTATCAGATCCAAGGGCAGTAAATTTAGAATAAATAAAGCACATTGGCTTTATGAAGTTGGGCTAGTTCTATTCGCGGGGAAGGAAGCAAATTTCCTCCTGCTGTGAACCACTCACCTCTGTGAACCACGGGAGCCTGGCGTCTTCAATACACGGAATTTGCTACTAGATGACCTGGTGAAAAAGGGACTGACAAGTGCTCAGCGTGGCGTCTGAGTCGCTGAGTTGGGCCTCCTGCTCGTCCTCTAGTCCTCTGTCCGTCCTCGGGTCAGCTCCTACACAATTCCATTCCCTATGTCCCTTATGTGGTAAGCATTGTCCTCTCCTTCTTCCTGAAGTGGTAACATTTCAGTGAAGCTTATTTAAATTGTAAGTTGCAGCCCATTAGTGTTGGGAAAATGCATTGAGTGGGCTGGGGCTGCCGTCAACTATTTCTTTAAAATGAAATAAAAAATAACTTAATGCATCACATGGGGTAATGTTAAGTATCATTTTGTGAAACTATATGTATATATAGGTAAGATGTCCTTTTTGCTGTGGGTCTCAGTCAAAAACGTGCAAAAGCCTGACTTGGGTGCCTGTGCAGACTGATTATCACCCTCACGTGTGATTCCTCGTTACATCCACTGCAGCACCCAGCACCATGCCTGAACACAGAGCAATTGTCCGCTAAGTATTTGTGGAAGGGAGCGGCATGAATGAATCAATGCATGCAGGAATGAATGAAGTGCATGCAGGGTAGCTAGGGTAAGGAAATCCTTGAAGAGTGAGAGATACGGTGAGCAGGGCCCGGGGGGGGTGAAAATGTCTTTGGGTAACTTTCCCTTAGTTTGGAGGAGAGTTGGCTCATTTCAAGCCTCTTAGATCTGGTTCATGTAGCATATCTGAAATCTTAATTGGACAAAATATCCACTTGATAACTTCCTTCTTTCCATTGTACTGTATATGGCATGGATCTAATAAGGACATTTCAGAACTGGTGCCGTGACCATGAATAACTCACAATCAGGAGTGGGTCAAATTGCCATTTCAACATTCATGTCATGTCTGTTCAAATGACCAGTGACAGAGTGGGTATGACAGCAAAAACTGGAAAAATATCTAACTGTACATCAACTGATGAAGAGATTAACAAAATAGTCCCTCCATACAATGGGACACTACTCAGAAATAAAAAAGGAATAAATTACTGACACCTGAAACAACCTGAATAAACCTTAAAAAAAATTATGAGAAGTGCAAAGAGCCAGACCAAAAGACAACACATTGCGTGATTCCACTTATATGAAATTTCTAGATAAAAAGCACATCAGTGGTTGCCTGGGCCCGAGCAGAGACTGAGTACAAATTGGAACTTTTGGGGGGGCATTGGAAGTGTTCTAAAACTGGGTTAGAGTGATGGTTGCACAACTGTATAAATTCACAAAAACTCGGAACTGTACACTTATGGTGGGTGAATTTTATGGTGTTAACATGTGAATTACACCGATGAAGCTGTTAGAAAAATCATAGGTGCTTTGAAATACCTCCCTAGCTTGACCTACAGGGGAACAGAAATTCCCTTATGGTTCTCAATTCTGGCTTTGTTTATTAGAAAAGGGACTTCTCTTAAAGTCAGGTGATTCTATAACCTGGCCACTTCTACTTCTCCCAGGAATATGGACAGAACATCAGTGTCTTTCGATGTGCCTGCTGGTCAGCTTCACGGGCCTCAGAGATGGCACAATACCAACTGGCAAGCAGGGCCCTGCTGGTGGTCACTTGTCCACTCACTCAGCCATGGGGATGTCAGGGAGGAAATACATCCCTTGAAGCCCTTTCTGTACTGGTGTTGCTCTTCAGCCGACAGGATGTAGGGTGCTTTCTGTGCTGCCACAATCAGTAGCCATTGTAAAGAGAAAACACCAGACCAGTGTGATAAATTTGAGAGCTTTTTCTCTCCTAGATAACTCATCACATGTTGAAAGTACAAAGCAGTTATAATATTTTCAACCTTGTAACCTAAAATCACACAGCTATTCAAAGCTCATGATCCAGGCAGACAGTTGGCATTTTAAGGAAACAATTACCATTTTTCTCCTTACTTGTTCACGTAAAGAAGGAATGTGTTTTCATGTCTCTCACATTCTCCTGTTCTGCTTCCAAATAGTACCTTGGAACTGTGCTAAGTACGTTAAGTCCCGGGATAAATACCTGTTGATTTGATTGATTCTCTGTCTACCCCAGTGACAATGGCCAGATTAGAATTGATGGGATGATTTCCATAAGCCTGGAATAGAACACCATGTACACTGTGGTCTCAGTAATTTGATTGACTATGGCGTGTTTTATAATGATGACTTTCAAATCTCAAAGCTCCAGAACTTCTCAAATCCAAATCAGGGAAAAAGTTTTGAAAGCTTAATGATATTTTAGCTCTCACCAGTTCGTGCCAAAACTGTAAAGCAAATCCAAGTAGGTGAAACTGATTATAACTCACAATTATATGCAAATCAATTTCAGTTTTGCTAATGTTTAAAATGGACTATTTTTTTGTTTGTTTTTTAAAAAAAATATGGCAACAGAGTTTCTGTGTGGTTTGAAATTCCAGTTCATAAACGCCAAAGTATACATGGCTAAGTCCTTGGCAAAACGTACAAACTACAAACTGAAATGAACAATAAATCACGACTTCATATTGAACTGGTGATGACATTCATGCTAGTTTTTAACTTTTCTGAGTATTTCTTTTTCAAAGGCACGATATACACACATATTAGATAGAGGGAGCATACCACGGACCGCTCTGGTCCAGCCCACTTGGCGACAGAAAGTGAAATGAGATTCCGGGGGTGTCTCCCCTGGGATCGGCAGGGAGGAAGCGTGCAGTAAATAGCCCTCCCTCACTGACGGCGAAGACAGCCTGGGGGGTAGGGGGGAACTGGCTCCACGGAAAGCCTCAAGTCACAGAAGTCATTCTCTCTGGAGATCAGAGCATGGGCTCCAAAGAGAGGCAAGAGCCACCTACTCAGTACAGTTATTCCCCCTCAATTGCCAAAAGTCAGGCTCGAAGGTCCTTACTCTCCAATTAAATAATGCAAAAGGGAGCTGGAAATGGCATCCCTTGCCACACATCTGGGGTTCTTCTCTACTGTTTTCATTCGGTATTTACTAGAAGTCTACTCTATGCCCAACCCATGCATAACTCACTGAATTTTGAACATACCTTCTTTTTGACTGTGCCTGACTCTCCGTGCTTTGAAAGACTCCTGAGGAGTAGCATTGAGCCTTTCCATCTTTGTAGCCTTGGCCTCCAGCCTAAGGTCTGGCAGAGTGTGCATTCAATTAACACTGGTTGAATGGCTAGATGGGTGGATGGATACATGGGTGAATGGATGGATGGAAATGGATGGATGGGTGGGCAGCGAGGTGGGAAGGTAGATGGGTAGGTAGGTGGATGTGTGGGTGGGTGCAGGAGTAGATGGATAAAGAAATAGGCAGACCAACTGGTCAGTAAGTTTCCCCACTTTCAAGGTCCTATACAAGGTCAGGCAATTAATTTCACAAACTCATTCTAGAAAAGTGTTACACACCTAATTTCTGATTATCACTCTGGTCATCTCTGAAGTACTGCTCCCCTTGGGAAGCTGTGCACCAACACCAGCACCTAGTCCACCCTTCAATGCAATTTTGGAATTTTTTTCTGGAAGGGCCATCAGAGCTGTCATGTACTTGCCAAGGTTACAACACCTCACCGAGTTGTTTGTAGAGTACAGCCAACGTAAGCACATGGTGGCGAGTTCGTGAACTTGTCAGATTTTGGGTACGACGACAGCTCTGATGGCCATTCCAGAAAGAGTTCCAAAATTGCTTTGGAGGGTGGACTAGGTGCTGGTATGTAGCACTTTTTCTAGGATGAGTTTGCAAAATTAATGCTCTAACCCTGTATATCTCGAGGTGTCTGTGTGTCTGTGTGTGTGTGTGTGTGTGTGTGTATACAGTAATACCATTAAGTTCCAGACATCCATCTGTTTTGATAAGTATGGTGGGAATAGACAGAAAAAGAGTTGTATGCTTTACTGATGCCACATGTGAAAACCCCATTGCCAAATGCATTATTTTATCACCTGAAAACTACTCTTCCTGATATCTTACTCCATTTCTGGAGTCTGGAGCTAGAATGCAAGATTTTATTTTTTGAATTAAAATGTGATAAGAGACCTTTCAGTTCCCAGAGTCTCTTCTCTGTCTGTAGGTCAGAAGTTATTGGCTGGAGTCCCGGCATCTCCCTTGAGCTACTGCATGCTTCTGCTGACCAAACCTCCTCAGCCTTCAAACCAAATGATGTCATATTCTCTACGGTGCATTTTTCTAACAGTTGACTTATATCTATGCATACACACATATCTTTGATATCTGCTTATAGAAACTGCAGGCAGGTGAACAGGTTTTAATTCTGTATAGTGAGGGCTTCACAAAGGGTTTTGCTGATAATGCTGATGACAAATGTGTTGGCATTTGTCAAACTCACTACTGGTGAGGGTATGATTTTGTGGCATATTATATAATGTGATATATAATCACTGATGGAAAGATGTCTCTTAGAAATACTATATTTCTAACACAAAAAAAGTATGAATAAATAATAAATACTATTTATTAAGCCCCTACCAAATGCCAGCCACTATGCAGGGCTCTTATACACATTAGCTTATTCATTTCACATTAAAGTCCGAGGAAGTAAGAAATGTTATCTCCATTCTGCTAATGAAATAACTGAATCTTGGAAAAACAAAGTGTATTGCCCAAAGACTTACAACTAGTAAGTGGCGAGGAAGGAGTTAAACCCAGTTCAACATTGTGTTCTTTCTACTTCACACCTTCGGTAGATAATTCTAAGAAATACACATTTCTCTTGATTCTTTCTTTTGCTTATTACACAGGACCTTGTGGTACTGCTCATGCACGAAAAACCACGATCAGAGTTATTGTGATTTTGAGTTAAGAAGAAAAGAAAAATCAGATGTGTGGATTTGCTTTGACTTCGGTATGGTGTGACCTCAAAAAAATCCTTAATCTTTCAAGTACCCATTTCCACATATTACACATACTCTGAAATGATTGGGTAGGATGAGTCTATTAATTGCCTCTGGAACATTAAGTCTTCTCCCAAATTACAACGCTGAAGGACAGTGGGATAGGCTATCTCCACCCTTGACAATTTGCCTACACTTGAGCATCTATACTAAGAGTTCAGGGCATATTCACAGCATCTCCATTTGGTTTTTGCTTTATGGACTTTTTAACACAATGGCAAACAGGAAATGATTTCCAGGTGGCTGAAATCTACAGTTCATCTAGAAGGTCAGAAAGCCTCCTTTGTTTAACATGTGCCGTCCCTCCCTATTCCTTTACAGCTGGGTGCATTGGTCACCCGATGAAGAACATGTCTGCTCTTGTCCCCAGTGTGTTGTGGTGAAGCTGAGGTGCTATGATGGCTCTGGGGCTCAGTTTAAGGCCAACCTTTCCCATGTTTCATTTCACAGCCCAATAGGCACAGAGCTTGTGGTTCACCCTGTATCTCTGTGAGCACTCAAGGCTGAGGCAGACTGCCCAAAACTGAGAACAAAAAAACACCCAGTTACCCAACAGTTGAAACCTTAGCCAGCCACCTCTATTCCAGGTAGCAATCACGTGCCTCTTGATCTCCCCCACACACACATACGAGTGCTTGTCCATGCATCATCATCATCATCCTTCTCCTGTCACAGTTCATATTCCCTCAACCCCACATTTTCTTTAGTCATTCAGATATTTTAATCTTAAAATGCAACAAGTAATTTCTTCCTTGATGAACTGCTTTCTCTGCCCCACCCTATAACCTGGCTCTGAGGTAATTTCCTAATTCTCTTTGACAAGACAGTTTACTCTTGATGAGGATTAAAGGTTATTTTTAGCCTGAATGCACACAAGGAAATGATGCAACACCTTCTTTGAGCTGGCTGAATGGTTCCTCTTTTTTGGTCTTTGAATTAATACGACTTGAACTTTAAATAGTTTCTGGCCTTGGTGAGTAATTTTGTAATCACAGAATAAAGTTCCCACCTTCCAGTGTAAAGGGTTTGCTAGTAGTGATTGTTTCCTAAAGGACTGGCATTTTTATCAGATGCAGACCACAGTGTTAAACATCAGAATGATTTTAATTCACCATGAGCTGTGCTGAGGGCTGAGAGATCTCCCACACCATCATTATCCCTTCCACAAAGTCTGATCCAATAGTGACAAAAAAGTAGTTAACTGTTCCACTGGGCTAGTTTAATACTCATCAGGTTGTTGACTACCTCTTCAATCTCTAGTCTAGATCTATATAGCATACGGATATTTCTTAATCCATCACTATTTTTAAACTATTTGTCCATGTAAGTCCTTATATCTTTATCAGGGTTCCTCAACCTCAGCACTATTGAAATTTTGAGCCAGATAATTCTTTGTTGTGGGGCTGTTTGTGCATCATAGGATGGTTAGCCACATCCCTGGCCTCTACTCTCTAGACACCAGTAGCACCCATCCCCAGTTATTACAACCAAAAATGTCTCCAGACATCACCACATGCCCTCAGGGGAGGCAAAATTGCCTCCAGTTAAGAAAACCGGGCCTTTATGCAGTTTTAATTTACAAGTTCCTTGTGGATCAGAATTAACCTAATTTGTACAGACTTCCCAACAGGAAGGTGCTTAGAAAAAGCTGTTCAGTGATGATCACAATCCCTAAAAATGTAACAAGCTTTTTGGCTCACATCTAAAGAAAATGGAAAATTTAAACAGATGATTAAGTAAACAGTGGATAATTTGTCTTATTCAGCCTTCCAGTCTAATCAATAGGGTTAAAACAACAACACTTAGCTCTCTTTTATTAACTGCACAGAGGAATTGAAGATTTGTAAGAAAGAGTTCATCACCTCATAATTAAACTGCTCCCACAAAATATGGGGAGAGGCAAGTAAACCGAAATCACCCACAGCAGGGTGAATGACTGCAATCTTAAGAGTGAAGACTGCTCAGAGATGAACATTCCTCAGCAATTACTTTTCTGTGAGGCAGGGAGTGAGGCGGCACCCCTCCCCCTCATGGGATCTGACCCTTGTAAAGTACTTCAAGTATCTTTCAAGGGTGAAAAAGCAAAAGATAGATATGAACTGATATATCATTATAACTGCTGCTGTTATTCATCCACTCAAGTGGCATTAGACTGCTGGATTTGGAAAAGAAAAGCTTCTAAATGATCTCTTTATAGCCCTCTCTCTAGGCAAAAGAACAAAACATTTTATCAGTTAATCTGATGAATTACATGGGTTATTTTTATTCTATTCATAAGAGGCAAGGCATGTAGACCCTGCGTGTTCTTACATGCATTGGTTAACAATTCAATTAAACAAATATTTATTGAAACCATGGGCAAGGCAGTGTGATAATCACCAGCAACCACAATGGAAATACCCAGATGAGTAAAAAATGAGGATCTGCCCTCAGAGAGTTTACAATTTTGATTTCTGTAACAGTTTATTGCATATTTGTATTATATCCCCCTACATACTTGACTTTGCATGTTTTTAAGGCCCAAACTGAGAACTCTAGGAGAGGTTTAAAAAATCCAGTGGTGATTCAAAGGCCTGAGCAATCACAGATGATGAGTGATCAAAAAAGAAGTTTATGGGGAACTTGGTTTTTAAAATAAGAGTGGGCAGCCCACCTCGGTTCGCAGCTTAGTCTCTCCCAGGTACCCCCAAGCCCAGCATGAGTGGCAGCCATCTGTGAATTGCTTTGTGGCTCATTCCCGGTGGCCCTCGGCAGGGCACAGGCTTTGGTTGAACTTGACCTGCAGTAAGGTCCCTCCCAGGAGGCCCCAGGGCCAACACACCTGGTGGCCAGCTTCATATCAAGTAGGAGCACCACCCAGTTGCCTCTGTGGACAACACACCCAAAGGGGAGACTTAGCAGGCACCAGAACCCTGCTAAAGTAAATACTGCTTTGTGGGGTCAGTCTCCATACAACAGCTCCTCCGCTGTAGTCACAGCCAGTCCTCACAACCAATCAGCTCAAAGGTCAATCCCTCCCATTGACATGCAAACAGCAACCAAGGCTCAACTGCTATAGAAGGGCACACACAATCCACACCAAGGAACATACCTGGAGCCCCTGGCTCAGGTGACCAGGGAGACTGTGCCACTCAGCCATACGGGATACCTACTACATAAGGTCACTCTACTAAGACCATGAGACATAGTTGCTCTACCTAATACATAGAAACAAACACAGGGAGGCAGCCAAAATAGGGAGACAAGAAACATGTCCTAAATGAAAGATCAAAACAATGCTCCAGAAAAAGAACTAAACAAAATGAAGACAAGCAATCTACCAGATAAAGAGTTCAAAACACTGGTTCTCAGGATGCTCAATTATCTCAGGGAGAAATTCAACAAAGAGATAGGAAACATAAAAATGGATATATAAAACATAGAAAAGAACCAATCAGAAATGAAGACTACAATAACTGAAATGATTACTATAACAACTGAAATAAAGAATACATTAGAGGGAATCACCAGTTAGATTTGAAGAAACAGAGGACTGAATCAGCAATTTAGAAGATAAGGTAGCAGAAAACACCCAATCAAAACAGCAAAAAGAAAAAAAGAATCCAAAAAAGAAAAAAAAAAAATGAGGATAATTTAAGGAACCTCTGGGACAACACGAAATGAAAGAACAATCATATAATAGGAGTACCAGAAAGAGAAGAGTGAGAGCAAGGGATTGAAAACTTATTTGAAGAAATAATGACTGAAAACTTCCCTAACCAGAAGAAAACAGACATACAAGCCCAGGAAGTGCAGAGAGTCCCAAGCAAGATGAACCCAAAGAGGCCCATACCAAGATACATCCTAATTAAAATGCCAAAGGTTAAAGACAAAGAAAGAATCTTAAAAGCAGCAAGAGAAAGCAGTTAGTTACCTACAAGGCATATCCCTACCCCTTAAGACTATTAGCTGATATTTCAACTTTACAGGCCAAAAGGAATTGGCATGAATTGTTCAAAGTCATGTAAAACAAGGACCAATAACCAAGATTAACATTTAGAGTCAAAGGACAGATAAAGAGCTTCCCATATAAGAAAAAGGTAAAGGAATTCATCACCATCAAACCAATATTACAAGAAATGCTAAAGAGACTTCTTTAAGAAAAAGGGAGATAAAGATAAAAATTACAAATAATAAAAATGGCAGTAACTACATATCTATCAATAATTAAATGTAAGTGGATTAAATGCTCCAACCAAAAGACATAGGGTGGCTGAGTGGATAAGAAAACAAAACCCTTACATCTGCTGCCTACAGAGACTCACTTCAGACTGAAAGACACATACAGACTGAAAGTAAAGGGATAAAAAAAGTCATTTCATGAAAATGGAAACAAACAAAAAACAAAAAAGATGGGGTAGCAACACTTATACCAGACAAAATAGACTTTAAAACAAAGGCTATAACAAGACACAAAGAAGGATCCAGGAATCCCACTTCTGGGTATTTATGCAAAGAACCCCAAAACACTACTTCAAAGGGATGTGTGCATCCATATGTTCATTGCAGCATTATTTGCAATAGCTAAGATATGGAGGCAGCCTGTGTGTCCATCAATAGACAAATGGATAAAGAAGAGGTGATACACACACACACACACACACACACACACACACACATAATAGAATATTACTTAGCCACAAAAAAAATCTTGAAATCTGCAATGACATGGATGGGCCTACAGGGTATTGTGCTGAATGAAGTAAGTCAGGCAGAGAAAGACAAATGCCGTGTGACTCCACTGTGGAATTTAAGGAAGAAGATACATGAGCAAACAAAACAGACACAAACTCAAAGACACAGAGAACATTCTGAGGGTTGCCAGATGGGCGGGACATGGAAGGATGGATGATAAAGGGGAAGGGATTAAGAAGTATAAATTGGGAGTTATAGAATAGCCAAGGGGGTGTACAGTATAGCCTAAGGAATATAATCAATAATATTGTCATAATTATGTATGGTGTCCGATGGGTACTAGATTTATCAGGATGATCACATTGTAAGTTATATAAATGTCTGATCATTCTGTTGTATACCTGAAATGAATATAAACTAATATGTTGTATGGTAACTGTAACTGAAAAATTAAAATAATGTTTTTAAAAGAAGAGCAAAATAAAAAATATAATATAATAAATATAATTAAAACAGCATGAACTGTGGGAGTTTCTCCTGAGTATAAAATTAAAGCACGTCTTATCTTTTACGAAATACAGAAAACAAAGCCCAAGGGGAAAGTGGTCTCCCATTAGCAGTGGAAGGCTTGTGGGAAAGCACAGGACCTGGCATGCTGGGGAGGGCGGAGCCTCTGGGGAATCCTGGGAGCTATGGCGGACATGGAGGGAAGCCTGAATGCCAGCCCTAATCAGGAGGGCAATGGGGAGCCACTGAAGGTGTAGCATTCCAGGCACATCTCCTTTCATCCTCACAATAACCCTGTGCGGTTGCAGTGATTCTGATCAACTTTCAGATGTGGAGCTGAAGAATTTGAGGTGCATAGTAACGTGCTCAGGCAGCTAGTAGATGGGACAGGTGGGCACTCCGAAACCCCACGCCCCTCATGCAAAGTGGGAATTGAGTGGGGCAGGAAGAGGACTGTAATTTAGAGCATCAAGAATCTGGCTATGGCAGGTGTGCCTTTGTCACAATGGGATGGATGGAAAGATTGCATAGGCACAGGAAAAGGAACCCTCTTACTTTGTAGAGCAAAGACCAACTGACAGCCCAGAGACAGCTACAAAGAGCAGGCAGCTCAATGGGGTGCTTGGTGGTGGCACCTTCCCTAACCCTCGGGTACCAGCATGGCACGCCCCTGCCAATGTACCCGCTGCGTGAGGTGAGAATCCCTTCAGGCAGTTCCCTTTGCCCTTTTCATGGGGAGTTTGTGCTGTGATCCATTCCAATTATTCTGGACCATCTGGCTAAGAGGCTGCCTGCTCGCCAGGTGCGAGTGAAGGAAAACCCCAGCCCAACCCCCCTGAGAGACTCCAGGATGTGTTCCCAGGACACGATGGTCCTGGTAGACTCAGGCCTCATGCCAGGAACGGACAACATTTCCAGGGAAGATTCATGACTGAACTGGGTTAATGGTGTCAGGTGCTGCAGAAAGGGCACAGTGCACAGGGCAGCTGGTTCTGACTTTTATGTAATTCCTGGGAATCTTTAAGACAGTACTTGTGAACAGTCATGGTAGCAAACCCTGGATTGCTCGGGGTTACAGAGGGAAGGACCAAGGACCAAATCAATACGATCCACTCCTTCTAGATGTTTGTTTATAAGGACAGATGGTGATGGGATCAGGAGAGTTTGTTCAAGGCCAGGTGAGGTGAGAACTTTTCTCTTTCAAAAGCATCCAATAAACAGTAGGTGTTGGGCACTGTCCTAGACTCTGGAGATACGCCACAACTACGACCCACAAAATTCCTGCCCTTATTTAGCTTATGTTTGGAAGAAGAGAATCGGAAGAGGGGAAACACACACCAAACATAAAAATAAACACATAAATATAAAGAAGGTTGTTTCACATGATGATGTGAAAACGCCAATGATATGCCAATCAAAAAATAGATTGGTTAGTAAGATAGAGGTTGGCTGACTCTGGGGGAAGGAGTGGTCAGACAAGACCTCCCAAATGAGGTGACTTTGAGGGGTAGCCTCAATAATGAGGAGGAACTGGCCCTGCAGTTGTTGACAGAGGGGACGGTGAGTAGCGAGGCTGTGGCAGGTACTACTCGTTCAAGGAACAAAAAGGCCAGTGTGGTAAGGCACAGGAAGCCGGGAGGGACAAGGACTTGGGAGTCAGCGTGCAGATTCCCAAAGGCCTCAGGTGATGGAAGCCAGTTTGGTTTTCACTGTGATTGTAATGTGAAACCAACTGGGGGAGGGGAGGTTGAAGCAGGAAGGTTAAGTGATCATGGTTATAATTTTTTTTAAATGACCTTGGCTACAGAGTGGAGAACGAACTCTAGGAGCAGGAAGGAGTGGAAATCACCGGGGTCTGCTGCAAGAACTGTGGGAGATGATAGGAGATGCCTGGACCAAGGTAGCAGCGTGGAGAGGTGAAAATATTTGGAGGCAGAGTTCATAGCACCTGTCGATGGCCTGGGTGTGGGGAGAGTGGGAAAGAGAGGAGCACTTCAGGGGAATGGTGGTGTCATCTCCTAGTTGGGAGACTGGAGTAGGAGTCTGGGGGAGTGAGAGTAGTGGTGTCAGTGTTGGACAAGTTAACTTAGAGATACCAGCATGTTGGAGGAGATGTGAAGTACATAGCTGGGAGAAGTGTGGCCTGACATGCAGCTTTTGGGGTCATCAGCCCATAGATTTTTTTTTAAACATAGAATTATCATATGACCCAGCAATTCTACTCCTTAGGTAGAAACCCCACAGAATTGAAAACAGGTGTTTGAACAGAAGTTTGTACACACGTATGGATAGCAGCTCAAAATTCTTCATAGAATGGACAAAATTCAAGCAATGCATAGCGTAGTATTCACTTAAGATTTTTTATGTACCAGTGAATTCAGACCTTAGTTGCAAAACGATAAGCTGCTTCAAAACAGGGTAGCACTAAGATGAGGTCTTACTGCAGAGTGGTGAGGAGTTCTGGCTTGAGAAGTCCTGTTCTGCCACTTACTGTTGAGAAACTTTGGGCAAATCACTCAACTTCTCTAAGCCCCAATTTCCTCCTTTGTGTTATAAAGTAAAAATAATACCTGGCAAGACTATTACAAAAAGGAAATGAGACTTTAGAAATGACACCCTTAGCATACTGCATGGGGTGCAGACATGAGTTTTGAAAGAGAAGGTGACTTCCATCCCCAGTCATCACGGAAATGCGATGAGGGAAGTGACCGTCAGGTATCTCCTGTCGCCTGTTAGAGCGGCTGTTATCCAAAAGCGAGCACACGACAAGCGTTGCTGAGGCCGTGGAGGAAAGGGAACCCGGTGCCCTACTGATGGGAACATAGATTGGTGCAGTCATCCTGGAAAACAGTGTGGAGGGTCCTCAAAAAATTAAAAATCAAACTACCGTATGATCCAGCAATCCCGCTCCTGAGGATGTATCTGAAGGAACGGAAATCAGTATCAGAAGAAACACTGCACCCCCGTGTTCACTGCGGCATTATTCACAATAGCCAAGGTATGGAAACAACCTAAACGTCCATACGCCAAATGTGGGATATTTATACAATGGAATATTACTCAGCTGTAAAAAACAAAACAAAACAAAAACCAAAAAATGGAAAAAATGGAAAACCTGCCATTTGCGATGATATGGAGAAATCTGGAGGGCATTGTGCTAAGTGAACAAGCCGGACAGAGAAAGATAAATACTGGATGGTATCATGTATGTGTAGAACCTAAAAACAGAACCAAACAAAAACCCATTTCACAGAAACAGAAGAGAACAGTGGTTGCCAGGGGCTGGGGAAAGGCTGAAAGGAGCGATACAGGTCAGAGGCCAAGCATTTTCAGTTATAAGGAAACTAGGGTCTACGGATGTAACGTAGAGCACAGTGGTTGTAGTCAAGGACACGGCACTGTATACTTGAAATTGCTGAGGATGGATACGAAGCATTGTCATTCACACACAAAGAGGTGACTACACCAACGATAAGAGGTGATGGATGTGTTAATTACCTTATCTTGGCAATCGTTCTACAGGGTACATGTACGTCAAATCATCACGTTGTACACTTTAAATAAATAAAATGATATTTTTCACTTATTCTTCAATGAAGTTAAGAAAAAAACTCTTCAAAGGTAAACTTCTTGAGGACACGGTACACGTCTTTCATACAGACCTCCTATCCTACATCCCACAGCAAGTGGGTTTTTATAGCTGTGTATTATTATTGATATGTGACAATGGTGATACTTCAGTTGGCAAAAATTTAAGGACTCTTTGTCAGTCAGAAGTGTTGCCAGAGGTTTTACACGGCCGCAGACAATGTTTTCAATAAAAATAAAAGAAAGCAAGAAAAAGAAAAAAGAAAGAGAATGTGACATAGATCTACGTTTTACATTGTGTTGGAAAGAACGTTTATGTCCTCTGATTCTATTTCAAGTCTTTAATTTTGGTGATTGGGTTTGGTGCTTTCTGATGGATGCGGCTTACTTTCATGGAAATATTATGAAATTTCCAAAGAAAGTTCTTTGTAATGCGTTCCGAAGGAAATTGAGAAGGAAATAAACCAAAGGAAGCATAAAAACGCAGCTTGGGAGTTCAAAAAAACTATTTGCTCATCATAAATTAAGTTAAAAATATAGCTGCACAAACACATGACTAAATAATACTCAGGCCTACAGATTTGAGCTTTTCTCTAAGTACCATCTTACATAAGATTGTTCTAGTGAACTAACTTCACCATTAGAAACACTCAGACGTGACATTTAAAAAGTATACTTGCATATACGAGGACTGTCCAGAAAAAATCCAGCCATAAATGCCTCTATTTTTCATATCACATGGCTGGATACTTTCCGGACAGCTCTCATCCATCTCCAGTCACACTGTTTACATCGCTCACACACAGCAGATCTATCTGTAAGGAGGAGCTGGCACGACTGCACGTAGAATGCCATACTATGTTAGAGAGATTCTCTGATTTTTCCTGCTTAGGCATCTGGTTCCACATTTAGCTCCTGCAGCAGAGGCACCCAGGACAGCTGTGAACCATTCCTAATATCAAATGGCAAGACAAGTCACCAGATTGAGATCTGGGCCCTTAATCATGTGCGGTAAGGGTGGGGTTGGTTTTTTTGGCTTAAAAGTCAGGCTCACTTGGTCCATGGCCATGTACAGGTTAAAATATTATTAGCTCTGTCACCAGTATCAGCAAAGGACAATTAGACATACAACTTAAAGGTACACAAAATTAGGCTGTTCATGAGCTTCAGACCTCATAATAAATCTAAATCAGTCTACTGAAGGGAATGATTTCTTAATCAAGCCTCTGCTAGCCAATATTTTAGGATCAAAATCACCCACTCAAACAAACTCATTTCTGCAAGGCCATAAAAATCCTATTTTTCAACAGATTCTATATAAGTGAGTACCTGGTGTTCTCTTGCCTCAAAGGCCCGCTTTGTTCTTCAGTTATAAAGATTTGTTGTAAATCTCCTACCCAGTTATTTGCTGTCTGTTATACTAATTCTAGTTCAGGAAAAAGAACAAGTATGTTGCAGCAGTGGAGAGCAACTCTGAGTATGTCTACACAATTGCAAAACAACCTGCTGAAAAGTGGTCTATACAACAACCAAGTGGGTTGGCAGAGTTTCCTCCCTGCACCTGAGTTTTTCTCTTCCATTTGCAAGAAAATTTGAGTTTCTTAGTTTGTAATGAAAGCTATAATACGGTAGTATATTGACCCCTACCATAAGCACATACCTAACAGAGATATGCCTCACACACCCTCTTCTTCCCCACCCCAGGCTAAGACCCAGGCTACTTACTCAGCACACATGGAAACTTGATCTGACCACAATCAGCCTGTGGCATTCACAAATTTATGTCAGACTGCAACCCTACAGCAAACTTGACTGTTCTCACCAGGGTCTGGAGGCCATTTATTGGGGGAGGGCACATCTTTAATGTGAGATATGCCAAGTCACGTTGTTTGCCCTCTGCCCCAGAAGACTTATTACAAATACAGTATGGATGAGTTACAGGTGACTAAAGAATGTGCCTAAGGTGGCACGCTTTCTTACATAGGGTAACACCTTGATATGGGTTGAAATGCGTCCCTCTCAGAACTGTTATGTTGGAGTTCTAACGTCCAGTACTTCAGAATGGGACATTATTTGGAGGAAGGGTCTTTAGAAGAGCAAGCAGGCTAAAATGAGGTCATTAAGACAGGTCCTGACCAAATAGGACTAGCGTCCTTATAAAAAGGAGAAATTTGAACACACAAGTAGACACTGTAGCGGGAGGCTGCCATCTACAAGCCACGGAGAGAGGCCAGGAGCAGACCCTTTTCTCACAACCCTCAGAAGAAACCAACCAGTTCACACTCATTGATTCAGCCCCGGAGGAGAACAAAATAGTCCGTATAAATTCACTTTCTAAATAATGAAAGCATCCTGGAAAATAATAACGAGTTCCCAAATTTCCACGCTACTGTTGTTCAATAAAAATGTTCCTAAAATGCATACTTCTTATTCTGAAGCCGAGGACAGGGAATATAATCAAAACCTTTCTTAGTGACATAGGAGCCTCAGTGACTGCAAGGTACAGAACACTTTGTCTCTGCAGTAAATGACATATTGGTTTCTCTGTTTTCTCCTCTAATACAAGTTCCCCAATGTCCCCTGGGCTCCCTGCATCACCCTCATTCCTGCACTTCACTCTGCAATTCCGAACCTCATGAAAGAACAGAAACTGGACAAACAAGGCATTGAAATTGTTTCTCAAATAAAATTAATAGTTCCGACTTAGGGTCTGAAGGACTTTCTTAGGGATTAAACCACACGGGCTTGGAGAAAACTTCTTTGCTGTCTAGTTCCTTCCTCTCTCTTCTCAGGGGACGAGGTGGTTGGGCCCTTGTACTCAGGATAACTTAACGTTTTGTGCAACATTGACACAAAGCGGGTCACAAGAGAATCTTCTGGCCTCTTTGAGATGTTATGAATTTATACCATAAAAAGAAACAGCTTGGATCAATTATAGCTCAGAAATAAGCTTCTCTATTAAGAGCCCAGTGGGGCTTTGTTTTGTGATTGCTGTTGTTTCATTTATTTGGAATATGGTTATACTATAGGGTAGAACTCTCTGCAATGACCTTTCCATGATGTAAAGTTAGTTTAGGAAATTCTAATTCCCCAAACAGAACAATAATCAGATTAAATGACCACAAAAGAAGAAACTTGCCTTTGAAATTAAAAAAAAAAGTACTTACCCAATTAGATTCTTTACTGCATCCTCTCACTTTTAAAAAGGACATTCACGCAATTCTTCAGTTTCTGCTGGTTGGAAGCTGGCTCCTTTGCCGCCTTGGTTTTGTACAGCACGAAGATTTTGTCTGCTTTATGCCCCCATCTGTGGTGGTGGTGATGAAAAAAAAAAAAGGCTAATGTTTATTAAGTATTTGCAATGAACCAAGCACTACACACGCACTATATGCCTCATTTTACCCAATCTCCCCCAACGCCTCGGAGGTAGTTATGATTTAATAATAACATGGCAGATATAGACGTTTTGGTAAACAGTGGACTGCATATATGACAGTGGTCCCATAAAATTACAGGAAGTCTTCACTTAATGTCATTGATAGGTTCCTGGAAACTGCAACTTTAAGTGAAACAACGCCTAACAAAACCAATTTGATCACAGCCTAATTGATACAGAAAAGACTTAAGTTCCTACTACCTATTGCTGGTCAGAAAAACGTCGCCCAACTTCTAAGTAAAGAGCCCAAACTCTCCCAGTACTGAACACTGAAGTAAATGTGAGCTACACGTGCACAAAAGAGAGATGAATACAAACAAGGAAGATGACGATTGTCCAGCCCTCTTATTCCGGTTCCAGGTCCCAGGCGGCCGGACTGTCCCCGGGCAGCTCAGGGCCCAGGGTGGGACCCAGCCCGGAAAGGCCACCCTTCCGTCGCAGGGCCCATTCACACCCACACCCACAGTTGTTCTCACCGGGACACTTCAGACACCCCGATTCACCTCACTGGCACGTCGTTGGGGTGTGGGAGGAAACTGGAGTCCCCAGAGAAAACACATATAGACATGGGGAGCGTGTGTCGACTCCATGCAGACAGTGGCCCAGCCAGGAATCCACTTAGATTTTCTCATGAACCTTGTAAATGACGTGATGTTGAACAAAACGAGGTTATTAAGGACCTGCTACGGAACGGAGCTAAAAATTCCTATTGCTTAGTGACGTCACAGCTGTCGCAAAGTCACAGCTGTCGCAAAGTCACAGCTGTCGCAAAGTCACAGCGCAATGCTTTACGTGTGCGTGTGTGCGTGTGTGCGTGTGTGTGTGTGTGTGTGTGTGTGTGTGTGTGTGTGGTGCTGGTGTAAACAGACCTACTGTGCTGCCCTTAGAAAAGTGTAGCATGCATAATCACAGCGGTAGGCTGTGCCATCTAGGGTTGTGTAAGTGCACCCTGTGACTTTTAGCACAACGATGAAACCACCTGACCATGCACTTGTATCCTCATCACTGAGTGGGAGGTGACATGGGGGCCAGAGGTGTTCAGATAACTTGCTCCCTGTGAGTCATTCAGCTACTAACTGGCAGAACCTGGATTTTATTAGCCCAGGTGGTCTGACTCCAGAGCCTGTATTCTTAACCATTGTGGGGTACATAGAGAGGTAAATGTCAAAACTAATCACTAAAATTAGTGTGATCTTGCTTACTTGGCATCATTTGAAATTATGTGAGAGAAAGCATCTAAAACAACCACGCACAGGCCAGGGATAGTTTCAAAATCTCCCATTGATACTGGTTATGCTATTAAATACTGATTATTATTTTTAAGGTTAATTATGGGTTTTTAAGTTGCTTAATAAATGACTTTTATTCTAAGTCATCCCTCAGATGAGAACTTATGAAAACTATACATAGAAATATATATGTGTGGGGAATTCTTAAAACCAAGATTATTATCATCAAGGCAGAGCTATGAAAAGACATATAATTTCTATTAATTACTGATGGAGGAAATGTCAAAAATGCTTGCTTACAGAGAGTGCTTGGCAGAGAAAGGAGAGGTAGGGAGGAAGATGGAAATGGTGCCAAGTTGCAGTAAAATCATCACTTTAGATATTTTCAGAATAAGAAAAAAGAAGATGTTTTCAGGACTAAGCCAATACCACTTGAGTGCATTTCCCAGGCTTTTCAGAAAACCCAAAGCTTAGCATGTACATGACTTAATTACCTGCAGAAATGAAAAGGCTTGCTTTTGAATTTTCTATTCCAAACTCCCAAACAGCTTCATTTTGGCTTCTTAAATAAAATCCCCAAACTTGTCACAACCTTTGGGCCTTTGATTCTGAGTTTAAGAGTCTTCCTGTGAAATCTTTTTCCAGTTACAGATTTAAGAAAACAAAGAACAAAATTAATTGCTTGGCTTTTCTTTGGTTTTCTTTTGTCTTCAAAGTTAGGTTTATGGGGCACTTTTGGAAATTCACACTAGAAATGTACTAACAATGAGAATTTCATTTGTGTAGATAAATATGATTATTCGTCTAGCTGTATTGTATTTATAACAATTAGAAAATACAAATAAATTTTGCGTGATAGAATCTTTTCACTTGTTCAGAGCTATTTACTTAAAAAATTACACATGATCTGCTCCAAGCCCCCAAATATATCATGCAATTAAATTATGCTGACAAGTAGTCATAGGTGGGCCAAAGTCTGTTAATGACCTAGGCTCTAGTAATTGAAGATTAGCTCAGGAGGCGAGAAGGTCAGGAACTCCCTCTCCTTGAAACCTTAAGCACACCTCTCTCCTTATGCTTTAGTTTCTCCACATTAAAATGCGAAGAAAAACCCCAACCATTTCTCCACCAGCGCAAAAAGTAATTTATGTTTAGAAGAAGCCTGCAAAGAAGGTCCTTGCCCTCTTAACATTTAATTAAGGGATAATGCTCTGGAAACAGAAAGCTATCATAGGATAAAGGTCTCTGACAGGTTTTACTCAAGAAGCTGCAGAGCTGAGGCGTTATGGAAAATAAATGTCATGTCAAAGGTATGATATTTATTTTCAAAGCAAGAAGCCCGATCACAGTGGTTATCAAAACCAAAGGAGCAGCAATACGGTCTCACATGTCTTCAGACCCTGCTCTTCCAAGGCCTCTATTTACTGAATGGGCCTGAATGAGCTTTTATACAGCAAGTAAACTATCAGTGAACAAGAATGGTATCTATATAACGAAAGAAGTGGGAAAGCATATGGAAGAAGACACCTGTTTGGTCTTCTGAACGTAGTAAGTGAAAAGAAAGACTTGGAAATGATTTTTGTTCTGTCACCCACAGGCAGGGCAGACAACCAGCTCTTTCCCCTGGCTGTCTTTGGCAGTTCCATTCAGTTGCATGGCCCAGATGCCATCTTCCATGGATGAACAGAAAACACAATGTCCTCTTTTATTGTACAGAATCTACCAAGCATAAACTTTTAAATGGTTCCTCTACCACAGAGGAATTAACGAAGTACCAACTACATGGCCCGAATAAATGGGAACTAAAATGTTTAAAAGGTACCATTTCTCCCCTTCAGAAACTTAAAACAGAGGCTTGGGGGATTCTTGTTGCTACAAACTTCTCTGTTTTGTACAACATAATAGTTTTATCTGGAACGCAGCAAGACTGTTCCAGAGTTTTCAATAATAAATCAAACATAGTACTTGCAATAATCAGCACCGCTGTTGTGATTACAAGCTCTGGACTTGGGCAAGCTGAAGGACAACACTTAGCTAAATGTCCAGTGATAATATTCCTACCGCCACTGGGACTTTGCGGTAAGATTTCAGCTGAAAGTTGGCGTAAGTTTTATATTGCACTGCCTTCCTTTTTATTTACAGTTCCTGGTCATGGCACTAAATAGTTGACTTGAGGGGGAAAAACATTCTTTATCTGTTGCTACTATGTCACCATTGAAATATTTTAAAGGAATTTGTTTCAGAGAAATAGATGAACAAATATTAAAAAAAAAAAAAAAAGAATAGGGTATATACGCACGAAGGAAAGTCACCAAAAAGTGTGTATGTGGTGCGGGGGTATATAATTTTCTTAAAAATATTTGTCAAAGGTAAAAGCTTTTTGAAATAGTTCACTGTCATACAGCCTCTAGGTGATACTAACATCTAGTGTGAGAAAGGAGTCAAACTAATTAAGGGGAAGATTATTCAAATGAACTGATTCTCATGCAAGCAAATCCTGACACCTTCCCTGGTTTGAAACCCCACGGTGATTGGGTAATCAGCAGTTGATGCGTTACAAATATATGGTGCTCCGAGTTTCAAGAAGCTTTCACATACATTATCTCATTTAATTCAAGCACAACCTTGGGAAAGAGTGAGTGGCAAGTCCACTAGAAAGATGAAGCCACGACTGAAGGTCAGAGCAAAACATGACAAAGCCAGGACACAAACCCTGACCTCCTGCCTCGCAGGTCTGAACACTTTCCAATGCACCCAAATTTTGAAAAAAATATTATCATTGGCTCTAGCATTGCTGAATGTACTCGTTACACACGCCAGGAAGAGGAAGAGGAGGCAAAGATGGAGGAAGTGGGAGAGAGAAGAGCTTTTAAAGTTTCCAAATAGTCTACACGTTCCGATGATTGCACCACTGTCCTCTGTGCTCCTTATCCTAATGGATGGAGTTGCTTGTCCCTGTGTAAACTGTGGCTGCAAAACCAGTATATGACCTTAAGTACCAGCCACAAGCACAGCCTGTTCTCTGGTTACTCAGCTCTGCATGACTGCTTCCGCAGAGGTATTGCTTTACATGAAACGTTGTATGTCCTTACTCAGAAACTGCCACTTGAGCTCTGATTAACAAATCCCACCACCGATTATCAGCCTTGGGGCAAATCCTGCTTCCTTACTGATTTGATACATTGATTGGGGCTTTTCTTGGAAAGTCCCCCCAGATTTCCTTCGGTCTACCTTCCAGCAGTTATCTAGTTAAGCAGTCCTTTTATTTTTATCTCATTTTCTAGGAACATATGGAAATGTCTTCACCAAGCTCCTAGCTTACAACCATGGGTGGGCTGGATACTTATTAAACACTGCTGTGTGGATCTTAATTTAATCTAAAGCTTGAAGCCACGTTCAAATCACCAACTAGTCTCCCAGGGCAGAAATGCCTGGATACACGAGGGTCCGGCAGAAGTAACACCAGACCGGGTACATGAATGTCTCATGCGAGAGGGACAGCAATTTGAATATTTCACCTAAAATGTCACCTAAAGTGTGCTTAAGTGTGATATTGTTATGTTACAGAATTACCTACTTAGGATTTTATAATAAAAGAGGTGGTATAGATTACCAGCTCATAAAAAAGGAGCATTATTTGTGCTGGACCCTGTAATATCATAAATGAAAGCTAAAATAAAAAAGGTCATTCACTTGAAACATTTATTAAGATTAAGTAGTCCTTTACATGGCTGTGGACCTGAACGACCCCTTTGGCAAACCTCTTACCTACGTTCCACTTTATTCATTACTGAATAGGTATGAATTCATGTCCTGGGCCTACCTTGCATTTGTAAAGTATTTTGAAATGCTTATGTGAAAGTATTGACCAGACTATAAGAATATGAATTATTACTCTAAATTCAAAGCATAGGGAAGATTAAAAACTCTAAAACCACTCAATCATTTTTCAAACTAGTAAATATGAGACTTTTAATAAATTAGACATTAAATATTTATGACTCAAAGCTTAATGTTAATTAACATTAAGTAAATATTAATAAACATGGGAGATGTAAAAATGTACATGTCAGTCCTGGCTCTCCGTGATCTTATAATCCATCTGAGAAGAAAAGAAAAAACCAGATAAAAATTAAACAACAAGATGATGGATGTCAAAAGGCAAAAATATCACTCACTGACATGTGAAATGCAATTATCGGAGTGACCACTGTAGGAAGAGGAAGGAGAAATCACTTCCAGACATGGTGGCAGAGATGACCGTAAAATAAAAAAGATGTCATCCAGATCCAGGAGGCCGGCCCTACTGAGACAGAGGTGGAGGAAGGGTCCTTGGTGGAAGGAACCCAGTGAGAGTACAAATGCAAAAAGAAAGGAAGAAAAAAAGGAGTTTAGGTTCAAAAAGCGCGGGAAAAATACAGAATTGCAAGCGAGCGTGACACCGAGAGTTCTAGTCCAAGGGAGTGCCAGAAAGGCTATTTGGAACTGGACTGTGAAGGTCTTTGAATGCCAAGTTGAGGACTTAAAGGTTTCTGAACAGAACAGCGTCTTGGTCAAAGCAGCATTTCAGAAATATTAACTTGGCTAACGGAGCAGGAAGGATTGGCGGCCAGGAGTTCAAAGAGAACCCACAGGCCAAGTTCAGGTGTGAGGTGCTGGGAGGGGGCGGGGAAGGTAGAGGTAGAGGCGGGGGTCTTGAGGAAGAAGCCCACTAGCTCGCCAGTGTGCTGACTAGCATTTACTATTAGAGCTTCCTGTTATTTTCTAAAATTCTGTCAAATCTGTGAGTTCCTGAGGAGTGATTCATGTTAACAGTTGTGAGTGAAGAATGGGGAAATGGAGAATTTATTCATTTTAAACTTGCAACATGTAAATATACCTGGACAAGTGGATATATCGGACTGTTTCTTCTTGGTCTTGTATCCTCAACTAAGACCAAAAACGGTTAGCTCAAAAACAACAAAAACAGGGGGAAGCTAAATATAAGGGGATGGAAAGAGGGGTCACATTAGGTGGTGAACTTATTATGCATCAAGTTGACAATGCACTGTGGAATTGTATGCCTGAAACCTACGTAATCCTTGCTAACAGATGTCACCCCAACAAGTCTAACAATAAAAATGAATTAAAAAAAAAATAAATGATGCAAAGAGAAAAAAAAAAAAAAAACAAAAACAAAAACAAAACAAAACAAAACAAAAACACAAAGTGTAGGAATTAAAGGAGATCTGACAATGCTTTATTTTAAAAGAAAGCTAACTCTAGTTGAACCTGGACTGTTTCAAACTTTCCCATCAGTACCCCTGAAGGAAAGCCCCAAGAACCCTGGGACCCCTTATGCCTGCAGCCCTCTGGCAGAACACCCATTAAAATCATCTCTGGTTTTGAATATTTATAAGTTAATGAACTTATTAGCTGGAAATTCAGAGAAGCTTGAATGAGCAGGAAGAAAAAAGTTTTGGAGAGTTTTTGGACCACTCCCCATACACGATGTGCTCATACCTATGCACACAAGTACATGCATGGGTACATCATGCATACCAATTACACGCATAGTTATACATACAGTAAAGGTATTGGCATCTGGGCTTTTGCACGGAACCGCTACAACCACGTTCTGGCCTTGCTGCTGACAGAAATGCAAACCCTTCGCCCTGGGGAGGCCCTTGAGCTTGGCGCACGCTATTCCAGTAGCACCACCTGACAGAAAGATGGCGCCCGACAGAAAGCCTCCTCTCCACATTCCCTGCACCTCACCCCCAGCCCAGCAGCACTCAGAACCCCTTTCCTGGCAAGTGTCAAATTCAACTCTTTCCAATCCCTTGGCTATTTTGAGACTGCCCCTTGGGGGTGGAGGGGACAGAAAGAAGCTGGAGGGAGAGACAGGTTTGCAGTGATTCGTGTAACTAAGGCTGTCCAGAGATTACACTGAACTTGGGGTACAGTTCCTGCTCCTACCTCTTTCTAGCCCCTCTTCTTTCTTTGCTCCCCTCTGCCTCAACCTCTCCAAGTTGGCAGGACTAGGCTGACAAGTCCTAGGGCAGGGGTAAATAGACAAATAAATCACCCAACCAACCGATCTTGTAACACTCTGATTACCAAGTTTGGGCCTAAAACAAGTATCTATGTTTGGATTCAAGAGAAGGTGGTTCAAACTGCTTGACTTTATAAACTGAATAAGCATGGCTTCTCGCTCTTGACTTGGATGGCTGTGGAAGTCAATTTCTCAGCAAGACAAGAATGAGTTCGGTCCAGATGCTAGAAAGATGCATGAGCATCAGATAACATTTTCCCCAAACCCTTACATGGGTCATTAGAAGCTGTTAACTTCTCAAGGATTCGACTAAAGGCTTTTTTTTATTTTCAAGGCTGAGCTGAGGACCTTCCATTGAGAGGGCTTGTGGTCCTGCGGCATTGTGTGTTCCTGGTGGCTACCTTGTCTGTTTGTCCCCACATATAATCCACATGACTCACTGATTTCGAACTGATTCATGTCAACTCAGAAACCACTGATGCGATTTTAACTGCTGTCTGATTTTAATCCTCTTGAGTATTTACATATTTTCTTCTTTCATCCCTGCAAAACTAATCCTAGAGTTTAGAGAACTTGGGAAATTGGGCAAAGGAAAAAACAAAGCCAACCCGCAAATCTGAAATCTCAGTTCATTACATCAACCGTAAGTAACAGTACCTCTCTGTTTGTATTGACCCAGCTTGAATTATAACATCATGTCAGTAATAAAGCACAAAACACAGGTGTTACTACTGAATGTGAAAAGTCTGGAATCTAATAAAATGTATTCTTTCCTCGTGGCAGGGTCACTCTACGTTTCAACATTTCTTTCTCCTTAAGCCTCTGTATATAATGGTATCCACACACATGGTTGCATCGTACTCACATATTCATTAGCTGGGACTGGGGAGCGTCCGAATGGTCCTCAGCACTAGCTGTCAGATGCACAAACCTTAGCTTCCTTTCTGCATCTACTGCACTGGCACCACAGAAGCTCCTTGCAAGAACAGCGCCCAAGAGCGTTGCTGACAGATGCGCCGTCTGCAGCGAGGCGCTCTGCTGCAAAGTTTCCTCTAACCACTAACACCCGCTTCCGATCCTCTGAGCTGGCAGGACGCGGGCTAGCCGGGTCCCCTCTTGACAGGGAAAGGGGTTTTACACACTCTGCTAGGCTGCCAGATCCAAGAAACCATCTCTTAGTCAAACTCCTCCAAGCCCAGCGGACCGACCGTCCGAGGTGCTCGGGCGCTGGGAGAGCACCGAGGTCCCCTCCTCGCGAAAGGGAGCACGAGCTCCGCTCTGCAGGAAATCTGGGCGCCGGAGGCAGGGCGGACACCGGGGGCGCGGGGGCGCAGGAGGGAGCCGGACGCCGGAGGCACAGAGGGCGCGGAAGGGAGCGGAGCGCAGGAGAGAGTCGGGGCCGAGGGAGGGGAGAGGGACGCGGGTGGGAGCCGGAAGCGGTGGCGAGCTCGGCAGCCCGGCGCGCAGAAACCAGCGGGAGCAGCCAGGGGCGCGCGCGCAGGCAGCCGCGGGCGCCGGGGAGGCGCTCCCAGGGCGAGCTCACGCCGGACGCCCTAGAGCCGCTGAAGTGCGGGTGGGAGGGGGTGCGGGGAGTTGGGATGGGGGTGAACCAGCTGGAGGCGTGCCTTTGCCCGATTGGCTGCAGGCGCCTGACGCGAAGCTCCGGGGGTTGGCTTGGGGGAGTGGGAGCGGGGTGGGGTGGATGCTGGGTGCCTGGGCTGCGAGCTCGGCGCGCTCAGAAACATGCTGAGGTCCCGGCGGCTGTTCCAGCAGCGGCAGCGGCTCCAGCAGCAGCAGCGGCGGCGGCGGCGGCGGCGACAAAGCTCGGCTCCCGCAGGGAAGGCGCCCGGCGCTCATGCGTCCGGCTCTGCGCAGCGGCTGCCCTGACCTGGCCGCGACCTGCCTGCACGCGCCCAGCCGCCCCAACCTCTGGGGTGTTCCCCAAACACGGCCCAACCCCGCCACACACCCCGCCCCCGGCCTCCGCAGCTCGGCATGGGCGCGGGGGCGCTCGCCCTGGGCGCCTCCGAGCCCTGCAACCTGTCATCTGCCGCCCCGCTCCCCGACGGCGCGGCCACCGCCGCGCGACTGCTGGTCCCCGCTTCCCCGCCCGCCTCGCTGCTGACCCCGGCCAGCGAGGGCCCTGCACAGCTGTCGCAGCAGTGGACGGCCGGCATGGGCCTCCTGATGGCGCTCATCGTGCTGCTTATTGTGGCGGGCAACGTGCTGGTGATCGTGGCCATCGCCAAGACGCCGCGGCTGCAGACGCTCACCAACCTCTTCATCATGTCCCTGGCCAGCGCCGACCTGGTCATGGGGCTGCTGGTTGTGCCGTTCGGGGCCACCATCGTGGTGTGGGGCCGCTGGGAGTACGGCTCCTTCTTCTGCGAGCTCTGGACCTCGGTGGACGTGCTGTGCGTGACGGCCAGCATCGAGACCCTGTGTGTCATTGCCCTGGACCGCTACCTCGCCATCACGTCGCCTTTCCGCTACCAGAGCTTGCTGACCCGCGCGCGGGCGCGGGCCCTGGTGTGCACCGTGTGGGCCATCTCGGCCCTGGTGTCCTTCCTGCCCATCCTCATGCACTGGTGGCGGGCAGAGGGCGAGGAGGCGCGCCGCTGCTACAACGACCCCAAGTGCTGCGATTTCGTCACTAACCGGGCCTACGCCATCGCCTCGTCGGTCGTGTCCTTCTACGTGCCCCTGTGCATCATGGCGTTCGTGTACCTGCGGGTGTTCCGCGAGGCCCAGAAGCAGGTGAAGAAGATCGACAGCTGCGAGCGCCGCTTCCTGAGCGGCCCCGCGCGGCCGGCCTCGCCCGCGCCCGCGCCCGGGTCCCCGCGCCCCGCCGCCGCCGCCGCCCCGCTGGCCAACGGACGCCCCGGCAAGCGGCGACCCTCGCGCCTCGTAGCCCTGCGCGAGCAGAAGGCGCTCAAGACCCTGGGCATCATCATGGGCGTGTTCACGCTCTGCTGGCTGCCCTTCTTCCTGGCCAACGTGGTGAAGGCCTTCCACCGGGACCTGGTGCCGGACCGCCTCTTCGTCTTCTTCAACTGGCTGGGCTACGCCAACTCGGCCTTCAACCCCATCATCTACTGCCGCAGCCCCGACTTCCGCAAGGCCTTCCAGCGCCTGCTCCGCTGGGGGGGCCGCGCCGCCTGCGGCAGCCACGCGGCCGCCGACGACCGCCCGCGCGCCCCCGGCTGCCTGGTGGTGGCCGGGCCGCCGCCGTCGCCCGGGGCCGACGACGACGACGACGACGACGACGACGACGACGACGACGTCGGGGCCGCGCCGCCCGCGCGCCTGCTGGAGCCCTGGGCTGGGTGCAACGGCGGCGGGGCGTCGGCGGACAGCGACTCGAGCCTGGACGAACCCCGCCGCCCGGGCTGCGCCTCGGAATCCAGGGTGTAGGGCCGGGCGCCCCCCGCGCCCCCCAACCCGTCCCCCAGCCGGGACGCGGGCTCCGCGCGCGGGGACGAAGGACGCCCAGGCGCCCCTGCAGGGCGTCCCGGGGGGAAGAGGTCTGCGCTCACTCGTTACCGAAAGCAGGTGAACTTGAAGCCCACAGACCTCGTCTCAATCATCCAAAACAAACAGAAAGGCCACGGAGAGCTGCACAGAAGGCAAAGTTTGGGGAGGGGTGGGACAGTGGCTTGCTGGTTTTTCTTGTGTTCTTTCTCCTGGTGGCGGTTCGGCCTTCTTGTGTGTGCGCGTAGGATGCATCTTTAGGGGGTTTTTTCCCCCCTCCCGGAGGTTTTCACACTTTTCTGCCAGGACCGGGTAGGGCCCGGGAGACGCATGAGAAGATAAAAGTCTATGGACTTGGCTTCCACCCGCTTCCCCCGAGCAGTTGAGGTCTCCCGGAGAGAGAGGGCGAATGGCAAATTGTCGGGACACGTTTTCCTTTTGCTTTTCAGAGAAATTTTCTTTTAATTCCTGAGTAATGATGTCTCCTGTTTCTAAAGCAAAGGGAAAGGATGGATGCAAAAACCACGTTTCAAGAAATGGTCAGCTCTTCTTGGAGCGAGCCTCACCTTGCTTTCCTTGTGTAGGGCGAGCCTGCTGTCCCCGTGGGCCTCGGTGGTTAGGCTGAGGGGTTTCTACCTCACACTGTGCACATTGCACAGCAAAATAGAAAGACTTGTTTATATTAAACAGCTATTTATGTATCAATATTAGTTGGAAGGACCAGGCACTGAGCCTCTGTGACATGTGACCGTCCATTGAAAACAGAACAGAAAAAGAAAAAAAGGGGGAGGAATCAGTTCAGATTACTGCACATGTGGGTAAAAACAAAAAACAAAACAAAACAAAAAAAAAGGGAGTGGATCAAAATGCCATTTTTGCACAGTGTTAGGAATTGTAAAGTCCACAGATATTACTTGCACAAGAAAAATTAAATATTTTTAAACGGGAGGGGAGATCTTAAAAACTATAATAAAAGTAAAACTCTACTTCTGTTGTCTATTGTTATTTAGCTAATGATTTATTGGAAAATACCTTTTTCTACTCTTTTATCATGGTACTGTAACTGTATCCATATTATAAATATCATTACCTTAAGGATTTTATTATTATTATTTTTTATGTCCAAGTGCCCACGTGAATCTACTGGTGAAATTTAGCACTTGTGTGTAAATCTTCTTTTCCTCCGCGTTTTACCAAGTATTTATACTCTGGTGCAACTAACTACTGTGTGAGGAATTGGTCTATGTGCAATAAATACCAATGAAGCACAATCTAGATTATGTACCGGGTGTCTGTAAGAGGGCAGCGATAACAGAAAGACGGTTTGCTGTGTTCGAAACACAGGCTGCATTCCCCATAGAGCTCTTTTAATAGATTTTCATGACTCAATAACACAGCAAAATGCCTCTAGACCAAATAAGGCACGCACCTACTGAGAGCTGCAGACTTGCCCTCAATTTTTACAGCCAGAATGAAGGTACGCTAGACTACTTGTAGGTGTTTTCAAGACCCCGTCTGCCACGCTTGACTTAAGAAGTAACAATTGGGACTGTAGATCTCCTAAAGAAAAGTTATCCAGCCAGGTTACTCAGTTGCAACTTTGCACAGAAATGCAGGAAAGAAGACTAACTCTTGAACAATCTGCCCGCTTGCAATCCGGTAAGTGGCTTCCATTGTTTTGCTTCCAGTAGAAAACTCACAGCCTACAGATGCTCATGGCGTGTGGATGTTTCCAGGGACCATTCAGAATGAAAAATGCTCTCGTGGTTAAGCAACATTTTCTAAGAGAGCTTTTAAGTAGAAAAATTTTTTTCTCTCCTTTGTAGCCACCTAGACCATTTCAGCAGAAGTTCTGGGTGGGCAGGTCACAGGTGAAAGCAAATGTGAAAAATGTGAACTTCCTAACAAAATTATGACACCCAATGATAGGGTAGTTTCCCTAAAACTAGTTCCTGAGGGATGGAGAGTGCCATTTAATCCCAGGACTCATTCTACAGTCTCTAAAATAAGTTAAGTATTTGTCCTTGTATTTTTGAACAAGCTTTTCATTTCATGATCGTGTAGTAAAGAACCAACATGAAGGATATAAACTCTGGGCTTGTCCTGAACTTTAATATAAACAAACTACTCTCCACTGAGGAAAGTCAATTCTGATTATCCTTCTTTTTGTTTTGCAGTGGGATTGTCTAAAAAGCAGGAGACATTCTTCTGAGAAAGGTCCGTTATGTAGATGTTTTAGAGACCGACCTGCAGAAGGCTGCAGAACAGGAGCAGTTTCAGGAAAAGCTGCTGTGAAGTTTAAGCCCTTTCTCCAGAAAAAATAAGGGGTGGAGGGCAACAAAATGTCTTTAGAAGTACAAAAATAAATACTTAAATCGACTTATTTTGGAGAATGTAGAAATCAATCTCAGGATGAAATCTCACTGTCCTTTCCCCTAGGAACTAAATACAGTCATTTCTATCCTTTCCCCCACCACAAACATGTAAGATGAATTTTGTTCCCCTTTATTTTAAATGATACTACACAGCTAATGGGGAATGTCTACAGTTTCATCTAAAGAATCCTGAGGCACCAGGTTCATGCTTCACTTTGGTTATCTACTTACTTTGTCTAGATAAATCTTCACATTTAAATAAAAAGCAATTTTCCCAGCCCAAAACATACATATAAAATCCATCAGACTTCAGGTCTTAAAATTAGGGAAGTCCTTTAAACTTTAATAGCAAATACATTATAACTTAACTACTTAGAAGACAGGTCTAAGCTCTTTCATGAATTAAAAGAAGCCACTATAATCTTGGGACCAGTTTCTATGTATTTGTAGGAAATAGAAAAAGATTTTTCTGTGGGCCCTGAGTTCTCTGAGTAAGGATTACAAGGATTCAGAAACAGACTGTGCCAGTGATCCCATCATCCACGAAAGCTACTTTTTATTGTTTTTTGAAGAAGATAGACATTAGTTTATAATAGACGTGTGGGGAGCTGGGCTGCCCATCCCCACAGCAAAAGCAGTGGCAGGAGAAAACAGCCAATCCTCTTTCATCTGGTACAATAACCCACAGCAGAAGTCACAAGAGGAGGGCAGGGAACACTCAAAAAAGCAGCCTCCTACCATGGGTCTGTGTATCACAAAGGACTGAAGACATTTACACTAAAACAGTCAACTTCAATATGATCAAGAGTCATTGATTTGCTACCTTAGGAATTACGTTTCACTTGTACACCGCAAATATGTAACAAGCTATTCCAGCATCTAAAAATTCTCCCTTCAATGTAGAAATGCATAGTCGGTATACAGCCTATAGCTTCCTCCCTTGGTGAACTTGCTTATGTAAAGCTGCATGTAGAGTTGTTTGGTGTGTGTGTGTGTGTGTGTGTGTGTTTTGGTTTGGTTTGGTTTGGTTTATGCTTTCTTTGAAACTGGAATTATTAATAACTTCTAAGTGGCTATTGTAAAACCTTTTCTTGTTAAGCACATTTTCCAAGCTTATTTTAATTTCCCATTTTGTTGAACGTGCTGACTTCCTCTGGCAGCATGTAGAATTGCCAGGCGGAAATTCTGCACCCAAAGTATCAGGATGATATTAACATTTAAGTTTTTTTAGCAAGAGCTTCTAGCCAAGGGTATAAAGCAAAAGTATTCTATTAAGTTTTGCTGCCACTTGAGAAAGGCTTTAAAAAATTTTTTTAACAAAGCTGGACCCATTAGTTCTTTGGGAGGAAAAAATAAATAAAAACCTTAGCAGTAATTCAAATTAAACACATTGGCACGGATAATTTAGTTTTATTTGTACATTTCTGGCATAATGTGCTGAGAAACACTAATTCTTTTGACTCCCTGCCAATTTGCTACTAATCAAAATGGAGAAGATATGCACTGTTTGGATTATACCTAAAAATAGTTGTGCTACAGTCACATCAGCAAATGGAATTAAATTAATTTCTCTTTCTTCCCCTTTGCACACACCCTCCACATTAAATTTCCATCTAGAATATTGCTCTTCAATCTCATAATTTGTGATTTGATGTCCCAAATTTCACTGCTACATTGCAATGATTTTTAAACATACTCCATTGAACTGCTTTCTGAGAAAGACAAGCTCACCTGAAATTCCCTTTTACACCTGCTCTCATTTAAAGAGTTTCTACTAAATAGTCCTTATTATAGAATCAAAGAGGTATTAATACTATAAATACATATTATGTGGACTATTTACTTCATCAATAGTCTTTTTACCCTTTTGTGGGAGAAGGTAGATACTTTCTGAATCCCTAAGATTTGGGAACTTGATGGCCCAGTTACTCTGATGACAGACCGGACAAACAGCAGCCCCAAGGTAGCATCACCCACAAAAGCATTGTCTCTACATCTTTTAAACCAAGCCTTTGCCTTCACTTGGATATTGGGAAATAATTGCTCTGAACTTATCTCTACCTTCTGAAGCTGGTTCTTGTCTTGGACACATCACACTCACTAGCCCATCTCTTGAGCACTTCTTCAGTTCTTGAATGAACTAAAAAATGTCGAGAAGATCTAGTTCTAGATAAATTGTCTGTATAGCAGCATTAATTTCTCATGAACAGTTTCCTAAAGCTCTTATTTTCAACATCTCTCAAAGCTTGCAATTCCTTTTCTCCTCTCTCCACATTCCCTTGCTCATAGCTGTTAATTAGCAAGATCACACTGTTCTCTTCCTAGTTATGACACAAAACTTACCTATGATGCATTTTAAATATCTTAAATTTGGATTGCTTCCTACGGATTTTAGTATTGCTCATAATTATGACTGGAAAAAATGTTAAACTATTGTTTGTACTTTGCCTATAAAAGGTCTTCACATTGAGTTTAATGTTTGGGGTATGGGCTTATCTTAACAGGCTTTATTTTTGTTTCTCTTTATTATTCAATTCTTAACCATGTGACCTTCTCAGTCTTTCAGTATCCCGATTGCAAGGGATAGCATTAGCTGTTCCACCTTCAACTATTTGTAAACCAGTTTTCCTAGTCATTGTTAGTTGATTTGTGGGAATTGTGGGTAAAACTCTAGGAGAGCAGAAAACTTGTTCAGGCAGATGTCCCCAAAACTGGCAGCTCTGCCTCTAACTGTGCTTGCTGCTGAGCCCAATGACCTTGGGGAAGTCAGTTGGTTTCCCTGATACTGGGATTCACTTCTCACAAAGCCAGATCAGCAGCCTTTGTAAATCCCTTTGAGATGCTCTGATAGAAGGAATTTATTGGTTCGTAAAGTCTATCATTTCAAATATGCCCTCCTTACCTTCTTTTCCCTTCCCTTGCAACTCTATCCCCCAAAATCTGTTTTTTTTTAAGTGAAAAAGAACCACCAAGAATAGCAAAAGTATACATAATATTCCATGCATCCAGTCATTTTTTTATTGCACTTAAAGTTCCACAGAAACCACAACTGAATAAATAAAGTAATCTTTTTCCCCAATAACAGATTAAAAGACCTGTTTGCTGTGTGCTAAGCAAAAGTGCTGTTTAATGCTTCTTAAGGCACAGCAGCCACATTGAGAAAAGTAAGTCAATTTAGAAAGTTACTCAAACTCTACTGTTTTGCATTGAGTTGTAAATGCTAAAAGCAACTATCTAGATTGTTCTCTTTTGGATAGAAATTCACAGATGAAAAGTGCTGAGGGCAATGGAAGTTTGTATTTTTGCTTACCTCTCTTTTGCAGCGTGCAGGGTATTGGGTTTCTTTGTTCCCAACTTAATAAACAGTGATAAATCTACAGAGAACTTTACTGACTTAAAAATATCTGTTATGTTACCTACAGGAACTCACCTGCAATCTTGAGGTCCCTATTTTAAAAATGCTTTTAAAGAGTAAACATTCATAGATGTTCCAATGATGTTTTCTAAAGCTATTAAAGGGATTTTTCTAAAACCATTAAAGGCAACAATTTAGTTAGATGCTTTTTTAAATGAAGTTCTTGTGCTTAAATGATTCTGTAATCAATTCTGAAGTAATGTAGGGTTTGTTTGTTTTCTTAAAATAGATATACTTAAGTAAAACTGAGTCACTCAGAAAATTCCAGAATCTTCAGTTTGAGAAAGAACTCGATGTGTATAGTTAGCAATAACCTTCAAGCAAGGCTATATGAGGGCTGTTCAGAAAGTATCCAGCCACGTAATATGAAATATAGAGGCATTAATGGCTGGATTTTTTCTAGACAGCCCTCATACATGAAAGACCCCCCTCCCCCCCTTCTTAGGTGTCCATGCACTAATTCGAATCATTTACAAACAATTTCAAAGCTTTCATTCCTTCTCTTGGTCAAATGCAAATCATCCCAGCTACAGAAATTCCTTCTGGATGAAGACTAGAACATAACACAGCATAGCACAGTGTTAAGTGTGGCACCTGGCCTGGTGGCATCAACATGTCATCCTTCCTGGAATTGGGGTGCTCGTAATTCTTTTTATATATCACCAGAGCCACAAAACTCCAAAGATCTGGAAAAAATACTGTACAAAGCAACAAAGTATAATGTGAAAATTAATACGTCCTACGGCACTGCAGAAAGTATCCTTGCAAGTACAGGACAAAACAGGCAGTACCTATTTTTTTTAAAACCAGGCAACCAACAGAACTCCTTCCCCAAAGGACATGTGTTTACAGCTCCTACAAGTCTTTTGAGTGTTAATATAGCTATACAGACAAATAAGTTTTTTCACATTAGATGTGCTCAGAAGATACTTGGAGAACTTAAATGTTTGGAAGATCTCTGTGATTAGTCTTCAAGTTGTGATTCACACGTTCAATGTTCTTACAAGATTGAGGGTATTACGTACTTCGTGAGTGAGCTGTACAAGAGAAAACCAGCCTAGGACTCTGAGCTTCTGCTCAAGGCACTCACTCACTCTCTGGCTGGGAAGATCAGACACCCACATGTAAAAAGGGACAAAGAATAAGGCAGGTATGGTTGAGTGCCAGGCACATGGGCCAAAAGTAAGGGCTCTAGACCAGTGATATTCAATAGAAATATAACGCGAGCTATATATTTAATTTTATGGTTTCTAGTAGCCACATTTCTAAAAGCAAAAAAAAAAAAAAAAAAAAAAAAAAAAACAGGTGAAATTAGTGTTATCTTTTCAATAGGTAATCGGTATAAAACATTATTTATGAGATTCCTCACTTTCTTTTTTCATACTAAATCATTGAAATCTGGTGAGTTATCTTACACTAGCCCATCTCAATTGAGACTTGCCACATTGCAAGTCCTCGATAGTCACATGGCTAGTGGCTACAGTATTGACATTTCAGCTCTAGAGTTCAGATGATGGAGAGGAAGATGGAGTGGCATGATCCAGAAGCTTGATAATGATGTGGATCTTAGATACGGAGATAAAGTGGTGTGAGAGAGGTCATTCCAAAAGAAGTTTTATTGGGGGAAAACACTGCATGAACAAAAGCATGGAGGTGTAGGTAGTCGAGATGAATTTTCAGACAATGAACAACCAATTGCAGACAGTTCATGTTGATAGAGTACTTAGAAGATGAAATTGGAAAAGTAGTTTAGGTTCAGATCAGAAGATCAATGCAAAAGTGTTCCACATGCAGCTTCCTAAAAGCATGGAGATTTATGAGCAAGAGTGTCATGATAAAAACAATGTTTTAAAAAGATGGATCTGGTGTCTGAAAGCATGATGGGTGGCTATAACATCATAATCTTCCAAATAATTCTGAGTTAAGTAAATTCAATAATCACAATTTATTAATACAAAGCAAAAAAGCTAATATTTATATAATCTCATATACTAGATGTGAGCTGATTATTAAATTAGATTTCAGGTTTTTGTATATCAACCTCAGGGACTGACCCAGAGAAACGCATCCTTACCAATCAGGTTTCTGAGCTCATAAGGCTGAAGGCCTCGTAAATGACCAAAGGTCATGTCCCCTATGGAAGTAAGGCCTATGAGCTCAGGTAATTTGTTCAAGGCCACAGGTGAGCAGTCTTGATCGAGGCTAGGGGCCTGACTCCTAAGTGCATCCTTATTCATGTCAGCAAACTACTTGTCTATTCCCCACCAGACGAGAAGCTTCTTTAGAATAACAGCCTTGTTTTTTGGACAATGCCCAACACATTGACTGGTACTAGGTGCACAGTCTGAATATTCATTGACTGAATTCTAGAGCCAGAGAACCAAGCTCTCTAGTTTCTGCAATGATCCAAGCACATAGTGATAACAGGTCTAATCAGAGCAGTGCCCTGTAAGAAGATGGGATGTGATCCTCTATTTCCTTGAAATCCAGATTTTTGTGACCAGATATATAGAAGTTTTTCTAAGAATAGTGCTTAAGTCTCAAATTGCAGTGTAGATGGGGCAACCTCTGCTAGTATCATAGGAAACAATGGATTGTTTCCCAAGCATTTCTAAGAAATGAGTTTCTATCTAGAAATGGCATGTAGATTGCTGGAGCTTTGTACTTAACAATGTACATTCAATGATTATGAAAGAATGAAAATGTATGTCATTATTCTTCAAAAACAGGCATTTCACTAAAATTGTTAAATAAGAACTACACATTCTTGGCTCTAGGTTCAGTTGTCAATGTGTAAAATACTTGATGTATTTGTCACTTATCATATTCTGTCCTAAATCGGATTCCCTCTTCTCTAACTGGGAGAACTACAGTCATTTTTCTTGCTGAACTCTACAAAGGAAAAAGCTCCTTACCCCACCCCAAGTTTTCTCCCTGGACCCCAACAGTTAAGATAATCAGATTCCATTTCATTAACACACAGATTTCAGTTTTAAATTTCATTTCTGTATTTCTTACATACTGTAAGAAATGACAGTCTGTCCATAAAAATTTATTTGGAGCAAACAGACATCACAGCCTGCTCAAAGTCTGCATTTCTCACTCAGGTCTTTTCCACTTGAAACAATTCATAATCATTCCCGTCTCATCTTAACACAAGAAATAGAGTCCATGGTGAATCTTTAGCTATTTCAAGGAAAATTTATATCGATTCTTGTCTTTTGGCAAAGCATTAGGATTTTAGCTGGTGTTCTCTTCTAATGTACATATATTCTCAATATTCAGAGTTTATTTTAGATAGCATTATATTTTTATTCCCTTTCTGGAATTATTGTTTGCAAGAAACCCAGGATTGAGGCTTCAGGCTGGAAAGGTGGGAGCAATGCAGAGGCTGGTATGAGGAGATTCCCCAAACACTCAGACACCTATTTGGTAAGAATGCATTTGTCTGGGTCAACTTCTGAGATTGATATATAACATGAGAAAGCTACTTTAATAATTTACACTGCAGCTGTCACAGGGCCCATAATACTCTCTTGAGCAAGATCAGGTATTCTCTCTATACCCAGGAAGATAATTATAATCAAAAGCGTAGCGAGCATGGGGTCAGAACAAGGGAGTGGGTAGCAAAATTTAACCTTAAGGGCATCGGGCTAAGATTTATCAGTGCATCCATTTCTACCATGGGCTGGAATACTGAAAATCTATTAGCTTTCCTTTCTCCCCTAGATCGGGGAGAGCACTGCCAACATTTGTCTCCATGCCTCTCCTTTTTCCGTCACCCACAGGTGCTGACCACAACCCCAACAGCTGCTTTCTTTATAGAAATCAAGATACTTATTAAGCAAGTCACGGTCAAGTCTTATTGACGTGGCTGTCTCTTGAGGAGGACAGCATACCTCTCATCTATTATCTCTGAGTTAATGGAGGGTGGGAGTGGGTGGAAATTTTGTCTCCCCTACAACACCAAGATTAAAGCATATTCCCCATGGAAAAGCTCCTGGTTCTGTTTTGACCTTATGGGAACCCAGGTGTTTGCTTCTGTTAATCTTGCTGACAGAAATAGCATCGTTTCTACTTCATTTAAGGATATGGTCCTTTTTCTTAAATACATTAAATGTATGTGTAGCTAGCCACTCAAATGTTCCCTCTCTGATTTGTGTATCAGATGAATTTGAACTCTAAGTACGTGTTTCTGATCCATATCATGGAAAGATCTGTGCTAAGGATGCCTCTAAAAATGCCACTTTCTGAAGTCCTTCCAGGCTGGAACTCTGGATGGATGTCTAACCGTTGACTCATGTTTATCTAGGAGAGAGAAATGATGATCTTTGTTACGGCACTGAGAAATTAGGTTCACAACACATTTGAGATTATAATTGTAGAGCACAGTCTGAAATTCGTGGCAAAAAAAATAATAAAGATGATTAGGCTCTTAGACATTTTGTTAACCAGCGTAGTAATATATTGTCTTGTTGCTACATTGCCAAGCAATTAATAATCATTTATTCATTTATTTTACCTACAATGCACTGGGCCCTATACAGTATAGAACACGATAGACACGGTCCTCAAAATCAGGCAGTGACTCTTGCTTATGTTTCTTCCACCCACGCTGTGAAAGCATTTGTAGAGATAGAGTGAACAAATACTTTTTAAAGCCCATTTATCAGAGATCAGAAATAACTTCTGTTGGAGAAACGAGGAAAGTATTTTGAGTGACTACATAGACTCGTACACACAAGCATACAAAAACTACATATTGAAAATATCAAAGTTACTATTATATATGGTATATGAGCATATATATATGCAACATATATGGTATAGGTCTACAAACTCATATCTGAGGCCCTGTGGGGACAGACGTATTTTGGAATTCAGAATTTGGGGGGGAGGGTTAGGAGAGCAATATGGTGCGTATACTGTATTTCCGTTATACCCGAAGCAGGGTTCGGGTCGGCATTCTATAAACGTTAACGCCTGTTCAGTGAAATACAAGATTATTCATACTGAGTGGGTAAAAAATGACTATAAATAGCCTCACACCAATTCAGGTCAGGTTTTGCTGCCAAATGAGTTCATGTCAGGTCACGTTTACTCTCAAATGAGTTATGGAAAAACTCCATCTTCAGAGCTTGCTGGATTTGGGAATTGAGAAGGAGAAACTATGGACCTGAGTGATAATGTTCTTTTGTAGCATGTCATAGACTGTTTAGGGAAGGCCATGCAATGTATTTAAACCTCCCAAATATATTAAATCAGTGAATTTACAAGTACTATTATTCAACAAATGCTTGTAAAACGGGGAGCACACACAGCTATTTAAACAGTGGGAACTGCGGAGAGATTTTGAAATAACTAAGCTGCAGGCTCAGAGCAGACATTAAAAATGGCCAAAGGCATGACAGTAATTGGTGGATAATTTTTTGGAAACAATCAACAGAAACCAGCATGGCTATCTAGCCAGTCTTCTGCTTGTCAAAGGCAATGTACCAGCTAAGAAAATATCCTTGGTTAATACATGGCTGATTTCAGAGAATCTCGGGATTGGAATAGGCCTTTAACATCACTGTAGTTCAACCACCTCTTAGAGCAAAGAATCTTCTTATCTTTAGGTCATCAGCCCTTTAAGATTATAAGAGAATAAAGAAAAGAAGAGGAAAGGAAAAAAAAGTCATGGTCCCCAGCCCAGAAAGACGTGCATACGTGAAAAGTGTCATGATCATTTTCAAGGGATCTACTGGCCCCTGGATAAGAACTCCTGCCTTAGATGCTTGTCATATTTGGGAAAAAAAAAAAAAAAGGCTGATGTATCATTTCATAGCACTCTTGGTACCCTGGACAGCTTCTGCATTTTAAGTGGCCTCATAAATTGACTGTGGTCATATATTTCAGTGGCTTCTGTGACATTTTCCTCAACTCGTGATTTTCTATGTAATATTTGGATGATAAATATTTTTGAACCCATTGTGACCCTTTGTCTTTAATCTTAAAGGTCAAGAAGAGGAAACGTAATGACATTTTTTACTTTTCTTTTTGTGTTTTTATATCCCATATCATACATAACCCAGAGAAGGAAAAAAAAAATTCTCCGAGGAAAAGACATAAAATTTTCTGCTAGTAAATGTATCAAGCATCAATTTTCAGTTTGACATAAACTGGGAAAGGAAATGATGAAGTAAATTTTCTAAGTGTTGTGCTGCCACTGGAGAAGAGATTTATGTTAGTCTCTGGCATCAGACGCATGATTCGGGTTTGTCAGGGTGAGGCGCACCGTTTCTCGCTTGGACATGGCTGGGGCCTGGCAGCAGAGGGCTCTGGGTGGGCTGCAGCCCGTCCTCCTGGGCGCGCCTCCGAGGGGCCCACGAAGAGCGTGCTGTTCCATCTACGCAGCTCAAGGGGACTCCCACCACCAGTGCCTCGACACACCCGCTAAAGGCACCACGACCCCACCGTCACACAGAACACACTGACGTGTGTTTGCGGGAGAAAGTGGTTCCGACTAGGCGTGGACAGAAAAACAGCCCTACAGCCTCTCTCCATTGTGTGTGTGTGTGTGTGTGTGTGTGAGTGTGTGTGTGAGTGTGTGTGTGAGTGTGTGTGTGAGTGTGTGTATCTGTGTGTGCATCTGTCTGGGTGTGTGTGTGTCTGTCTGTCTGTCTGTGTCTGTGTGTGCGTCTGCCTGTCTATGTCTGTGTGTGCATCTGCCTATCTGTGTCTGTGTGTGTGTGTGTCTGTCTGTGTGTGTGTGTGCGTGCGTCGGTGTGTGTGTGTGCACATCTGTCTGTGTATGCGTCTGTCTGTGTGTGTGCGCGTCTGCCTGTCTGAGTGCGCATCTGTCTGTGTGTGTCTGTGTATCTGTGTGTGTGCACATCTGTCTGTGTATCTGTGTGTGCATCTGTCTGTGTGTCTGTGTGTGCGCATCTATCTGTCTGAGTGTGCGCATCTGTCTGTGTGTGTCTGTGTATCTGTGTGTGTGCACATCTGTCTGTCTGTGTGTCTGTGTGTGCATCTGTCTGTCTGTCTGTGTGTGCGCGTGCTATACAAGGAAAGGACCAGGCCGACCAGCAGAGGCCCCACAAAGCCAAAAGACTGGCCCCCGCCTGTCCTACACATGTTTATCGGGCTCGGCCCAGGGCCCGGGAAAAATGATGGGGACTTCTTAGGCCAAGTGGCCAGAGGATGTGGAGGGTTTCCCTTCACATTGTACCCCTGGAGGGCCACTTCTCCTCTCCTAGTAGAGAGAAAACCTCTCGATCATAATGATGCATGGTCAGTGTCAAAAACGTACCGTGATCATTACAAAATACAAAATCTGACAGGAATTAGAAAACATGCTAAAAGAAAAAAAAAACAGACATGAAGAGCCACAGAGCACATGATTTCATTTATAGGAAATACCCAGAACAGGTAAATCCACGGAGACAGCATACAGACTACTGGTTGCCACGGGCTGGGGGGAGGCGCAAGTAGAGATGCTCAATGGGTACGGGGTTTCCTTTGGGGCGATGAAATTGTTCTGGAACTGGAGAGCGGCGATAATGGCACAATTACCTTCGAGTGTACTGAATGCCACTGAATTGTGTGCTTCAGAGTGGTTAAAATAGTGAAGTTTATGTTAGGAGTCTTTCAACACGATAAAAAAATATGATAGGGTTTATTAAAAATAAGTTTTAATTTTTCAGTTTTAGTTGCATACATTATCATTGTTTCAGGTGTACAACATAGTGATTAGACATTTATATAACTTACGAAGTAATCGCCCGGGAAAATCTAGTACCCACCTGACACATTCATAGTTATTACAATATTATTAACTATATTCCCTATACTTTGCACCCCATGACTCTTCTGTAACTACCAATTGGTATTTCTTAAAACCTTCCCCTTTTGCATTCACCCCCCTCAACTCCCGCCACCCCCATAGGGTATTCTTCTACTGCACTTGCAATTTATTTAGATAGACAAAAACTTATGAAACAAAAATTGGGGAACTAATTCAGCAAAAGAGGAAGAGAGGGAAGAAAATTTATTCTGGCTTCAAAAATAGTTAAATTTATTTTTATCGAAGTTGAAGGCAAGCAAGGAAGAATCTAAGTCTTCATGAGCCAATGAGATTCCCTCGTTCTACAGCTAAGAAAGGGAAGGCTTCCATGGTAACCTGCTCTTGGAGAGCAGACATCCAGATTTCAGTGTGATTCTGCCAGATTCACCATCTGTGTGACTTGAGTGCGGTTATTTGATCTCTCTGAACCTCAGTTTCCACATCAATAAAATGGGACTGAAAGTACCTACCTAGTACTATACTCCCCAAAAGGTCACCAGACCACTTGTTGATACAGCAAAGCCAAAGTTATTAGAACACACTGCGCAGTGTCTCAGAAGGGGAAGTCCAAGTGGGTATTTATAGAATTTTAACTGATTTACAGCAGAACTTTCAAGGTGGACCTGACTGAGTTTGTAGCATTACAGTGTGGGATTAGTGGGCACGGCAAGGCAAAGGTCTTCAAGCAAGTCTTGACAAGTAAACTGTTGTTTAAATAACAAGATGTTTGCCTGTTGCCTCAGGTAAATTGATCTGCAGGAATTTTCTAAAGCAAACTGTGCAGTTATTTATTGGTTTATAGTCTTATCGTTCCTGAAGGAAGGGTTCCTCGAACAAACAACTAAGTCATGTTGACACGGGTTGTTCCAGGTCCAAAGAGTTCTGTCATGTTTGAGGTAGGGAGTCGTAGTTCTCAGAGGTGCCATGGCTGTATGACAAGCACATAGCTCCGTGCCTGCGCCCAGCAAATCCTTGCTTTTCTCCCTAAGTCACGCCATGGTCACTAAAAACTTGCTACTAGGTAGTGAATCTCAGCCAGAACAGGAACCAACTTTTCTGCCTTGCTTTCCAGAACTTTCTACCACCATCACTGGATTGGGTTCCACTTCTTCTGGCATAGGTCAATTAATTCAGCCACGATAAAAAGTCCCAAGTCTTTTTTCCACTCTGAATGAAGCAGCAAAGCGGAGTGATTGTGATGTCAACACACAGACCTGGGTCCTAGATTTCCTGTCACCTGAGGCGCGACTCCAGTCCAATTATTTATCTCTTCAAGCCTCACTTCCTCCTTTGTAAAAATAAGGATGACAAGGCTCAGCATTCAATACATATTCATCCCATTTTTTCAAATTAATAAATTCATGCTAATTCAATTTCTTTTTCAAGCTTGTGCAAAGATGAAATTGTTTTGCTTTGTCTTCACGAATCCCATATCTTCTGAGAGGACCTGGGTGTAGCTGTCAGGATGCCCCGGAAGCAGCCTTTCCTGTGGGATCAGGAGCCTGACCTGCTCGGAGGAAGAACATGGAATACCTAGGAACTGATTGGTCACAAGGATCCCACAGACAGATTTGAAACCAAAAAGGTGAATGTGCTTCAACTAGGCAGCCCAAAATTCAGTTTCATGATCTGAACCAGATCAAGCCTGAAGTTTCTCTCTTACTATTTGCTTCTTTTCCTCTCCAGTGACCTCTAACACCCCTTATGGGCAGAGCTGTTGACATTTTTATTAATAGTTGTTCCCTTTCAACATAATTTACTGCCTATGGGTCAAGTACAACAGCGTTCGTTTCAGTATTTATTTATCTAAAAAGTAGTTTGTCTGACCTATGTAATTAACCACATCCACGTGGCAGGTTAAATTTATGACACAAGAGTATTGCAAATAATTCCTCTTCTGGATGCTTCCAATAAAGGCATTAGGAAAAAAAGCCCCTGAACTAGATATTGGGACCAGTATGGGTTCTAATGCCCTCTGTCGCCCCATCAGTTTGGGGTGTAAGTTTTTATCTCTTAACCACAATGTTGAATTTGTACAGGCTGTTGGTTGAACCGAGTAACAGCTAAGATTTTTTTTCCCAGCTCTGATGAACTGTAACTACCCTACTTTTAACCATGGATATGTTCCTGAAAGTTTAGGCTCTCCTTCAAGGCAAACCCAATAACTTTCTAAGGAGTTTTAAAAGAGATCAAAGTTAATTGATTGATTTATATTTTTCTATCAAGAAACATTTATTGTATTCCAACTAGACGCCTCGTACTAGCTTAGTATGATAACACACAGTTGCCAATCCTGGCCCCCAGGGAGTTCACAGAGGGAGTGGCCGATCTAAGTCTCTAATCGAATTATGCAGGGTTTATAGGCGATCCCCGAAGAGGGAACTGATTCCAAAACAGGCTGGGACAAGTCAGGGAAAGCATCACCTGCAAGGTATCAAGTGGGCTGCAACTGGGTTGATGAGTAGTTTTTGCCAAGATGAAAAGGGCATTTCCAACAGAGGAGAGAACTTTCCACAGGCACGGAGGCAAGAAAGGCTAGGCTGGACTTCAAAGGCAGCAAGCATATTTGTGCGGCTGCAGCCTAAGGCTGACCAGGCTAGCCCAGCGGACAAGACTCCCAGATGGAGAAGGAATTTCTACATCTTACCGAGAATTCCAGGCTTCCTTCTGAAGGACAGAGAGAGTCACTGAAGGTTTTAAGTGAAAGAACAACCGAGTCAGATTTGAGTCCTATCACACACACTCCCCAAGAACAGGGAGGGTGGGCTGGTGGAGGGAGAGCTGCAGAAGGGGAGACCAGCTGAGTGAGTCAAGATGATGAGAGATGGCCCTAGGTTGCAGAAAAAAAGACAAGACTAGTAGCAGGTTTTGTTGGTGGTGGGTAAAGTTCAAGTAAACAGTTATTACAGATGTGTGGTTTGAGGTTCCTGAGTTTGATGTGGACACTCAAGGACAGATGTCCCCCAAGCAGCTAAAAAAATCAGATTTATGGCTCAGAGTAGGGTTAGAGGCAGAGATGTGGAAATTGTTGGCCCACCTCTAAAAAGAAGTTAAGAGTGAAAACGTTTCTTTTAAGTTAGAAAAAAATTTTCATACCTATTTAATCTCTATTGGATGTATAAAATAATGTCTTCCTTCCCCTCCATCTTTTGTCATTAAAAAACAATTTAAAGTTCTTGTTAGAGTAGCAATTTGGGGGATGTAGAGAGGAGAGGAAACCAAGCAAAAGTGACAACTTTCTAATACCACTGACAAAAACACAACAAAACAAGTAACAAAGCAACAGTAGGGAGGGAAAAAATAATTTCTACAGTTTTCCTTGTGATATTGCCTATATCTTCAAGGATACACATTCCTTCTTTATAGCTAATTCTGACAGTCTATAATAACAGGTAAGAAGAACATAGGTTCCAGTACTATTAAATATACAGGGGCTGGCGGAAGTAATGCCCGGACTTGAGTTATGATTTTCTTACAAAATCATAAGCATGTATGGTATAGGTCATAAAAAGCGGTGTTGTTTATGTAACCGTAAGCATGTATGGTTACGCTTTTGTGATAAAATCGTAGCTCAAGGCTGGGCGTTACTTCTGCCGGAGCCTAGATATGCATGTGCGTGCATTTGTGTGTGGGGTGTGTGTGTGTGTGTGTGTGTGTGTGTGTGTGCATCCTTCCTCCTTCTAGAAAAAGATGGCACACCAACTTTTCAAGCCAGGTGAGTTGCCCAAGAATATTGAGGCAAGGATGAAATCGTCCTCTTTACAGTTTTAGCTGGTTGTCCAATGCAGGCAGGACTTCCGCCTACATCACTGAAAGAACGTGTTTGGCACCGAGGACTTGGTATCAGGCAGACAGCATATTTCTTACTTTAGAAGTGCCACTGGTAGAATAAAGAGCCTGAGAACCGGAACTGCTGCCAGAAATAGCAGGGCAAATTCACCCACTTCCAAGAAGGTCACTCCGTTTCAGAACAGGGTGCAGGCAGACTGAAGCAGATTCTTGGCCCGGCCACGGCTGTGTCTGCCTGTTGCATAACTTATAGCTCTTGGTTCCCTTGATTGAGAGCACTGGTGTTGACTGGGCATTTTCTGTTCCCCTCTGCTATACTCTTTTTCCAGCTCTGTCAAAATAATTGCTATGATCAGGTGACCTTCCCTAATAAGTCAGCCTCCCTTCTGTGTTTAACAGCTACCTGTTAGGAATCTGATTTTTAATGAACAGTTATAACCCAAGAGCTGTCATCTGTCAGGTTTTAAATGTTTGTTAAAAATAGGAGTCCCAGACATGTAGTCATTAGGCAAGGGAAAACCATAAACAATAGGAAAAAGCAAGTGACAGCAGGAGATGTTAATTACATCCGAGGTCATTTCTGCACGTCAGCTGAGCAAGAGAGGGCCGGCCTGCAGCAGAGCAGGAGGAGACGGGAGGTGGTTGCTTTCAGCAGAAGCAGTGCTGACCCACAGGAAACTACATCCCCGTGGACAACCTGTTCATGTTAGTAACTAGAGGACCCATCCTGGAGTAGGAATTGGAAAAATAGGTTAGTATCTCAGGAATGATGCACGACACAGGGAAATGCTTTGAAACGACGGCTCAGCTTTCTTTGTGTGTCTTATTTTTTCTAGCACTATCCGAAGTGCTCTTACGGATCACATCATGCCTTCTGAGAGAACACCGTGAGGCAAGGACTGTATTACCACATTTTACTGATGAGGAAACTGAGGCTTAGGGATGTCCAATACCTTGTCCCAGAGCACAAAGCTCGGCAATGGCTTCGCAGGGCTGTCTGAACCCTGGCATACTCCTTCACTCTTGTCCCGCTGTGTGTCATGTTCCACACTGTCCCCCACCCCCAGGACATGAAAACGCCCTTTTATGGACACTGAAATGGGAGCACGTCCCCGCCCCACTGCGGGGCTTTGATTCTCGCCATATGCTTTGTCAGAGTGGCGGCTTAGGCTTCAGTGCAGAGAGTAACCTTCCAAATCACCCTGGAGCTGCGGAGTGAAGGTCGTTTATTCAATGGGACCCTTCTCCCTGCCTCAGCACTTGCCACGGTGCCATGGGGAACTGTAGACCCTCAAGACATCTGAAGGTACAAAGTCAAGGTTTCACCTGCATATGCTGATTGAAGATCACACTTTTAATTAGTAGCTTCTTCTGCTTTTGGTTAATTTTCTTTTCAGGTCATGACTGTTTTGTTTTGGTTTTCTCATGCTTGAGGGAAGACGTGCTTTTCTTTCTGAGCTGTACCCTGTCACTCATTTCCATGGTCACCCCCACAGGATTTTTCCTTCAGTTCCTCTGATTTAGGGAAATTCAAACTTCCACAGAATCCCAGGACACAGTGGACTGTTGAATTTAATTGAGCAGAAGATCTTTAAATAGCTGTTGGTGGCTTACACATCATTAACAACTGCCTGGGGGGAGGTGGGGTAGAGTCCTGGCTAATTGACAATCACCCAGAAATGAATATAAAACATCTCTGAAAAGCTAATTGTTAAGTGTTTATTAAAGTCTATCTTACCTATATGCCTGTGCTGAATACTAAAACACAAAAACATTTCCAATTAACTCACAGTCTGATTGAATTCAAAGGAATAATTAGAGAGGAAAATATAATATCATATGTAATCAAGTGTTAAAATGTGCAGAATGTGAGTCAATTGCTCAAATTCTATTGTATATCCCTATTTTACCTCCACACCTACAATATAAAGTGAGCTACTGTTTTCTTGGTTAAAAGTCAATTAACCATCCATAATTTTCTATGGGAAGCTATGACATCTGTCTAAAGACATCAATCAGAATTTTCTCTCTGGCATCTGGTTTTTCCTTTTATTGCAACCTCACTCTAACATCTTGGAAATATGTCATAAGAAATGCAATCATTATGGCCACCAATAGTACCTTTGGTGACAAATAGGAATTGTTTTCTCGTTACCTACTTGCTCCTTAGATGTTATTTCGAACATGCATTCTCTGGGACGATATTGTTCTTAGGACTTTACCTTGAGGATCTAAATAATGATAGCTCCCTCCCTTTTCCCCCCTGAAATGTGTCTGCTGGGAGCCCTGATGTCACAGAAAGGGTTCCCGAGATCCCCTAAGAGAAAATTCTTCATAAACTTTACAGAAGACAAGTGCCTCTGGGAGAGGACCGTACCCAGAGGCCTCTGAATTCCTTTTGCAGTTTGTCGTGCTGCAGATAAGTTTTTCCATGAAGCAGTCCAACAACCCCTGTTGCCACAAGACCCGTTTTTCTGTTGTTGTTGTTGTTTTTTTTTTTTTTTCTTTAAACAAGTCAGTAAACTAACTGGAACTTCTGTCAAGTCTGGTGACTCTGTGTAAATGGGTGCAAATTTAACTTGACACATTAATTTCTTCCTAGAAAACAATTTATATTCATAGAATCATGGAAGCCCAGCATTGAAAGGACCTTAACAGTCACCCAGTCCCAACACCCATCTCCTGCTTGAACTGTTCATTTTGCAAGAATCTGCTTTCCAGAGTGGCTGAACTGAGGTCCCAAAGTCAGATATTTGGAATGTCCTTGTCCCGTCAAGGCAGTTCAGGACGAAAATTATCTCATTGGTGCTTATTCTTGCTGGGTAACGTGGATAGATTCTGAGGGCTCAGTTTGGTGGTTCGTGAGAAGTAGAGGCTTTAAAAATCTTACATTTAAAGAAAGACATCAGTATTATTTTCATCTTCCCTATGAGGAGAATGAGGCCCAGGGCCTCGGTGAGAAGACCCTGCATTCAGGCCAGTCGGGTTCCAACGCCTGCAACGCCTTCTACAGTCTCTCTGCCACGCCACACTACTAGAATATTTGGACAAACCCGAGAAAAAAATAAGGAAAAAAAATAACTCTTTTAAAATGAGATGAAAATGACTTGTTAATAAGGTGAAATCAAATCTGACTTTTTTTGGTCACCCAGTAGCCTCAGCAATCTATTCCTCCATATTTCTATTTTTCTTTCTCTCTACAGAGAAGTCTATACTTTTGAAAAATGCAATATGTTTGGTGCTTTATTATAAATCTCTCCTAAATATATGAAGATTTGACAAATCCCTCTGCCAGCCACCCAGGAAATAGGATGAGGAGTTTCAGGTCTCGAAAACCGACCAGAACAGAATAAACACATGACCTCACCGAGGCACAACAGGGCGAAGGGCTCAAAACCAGGAGGAGTACCTGAGTTTGTCCTAGCAGACACGTGCTCAGGGAACGGCAAGGCGGCAGCAAGTAGATTGCCATGAGGAGACCAAAGGGGCTAGTGACTGCTTGGGGTCAGGTCTTGTCAGAAGGAAGCTTGTCTCCTATGCTCTGACCAAGAGAGAGTCCTGACTTTGTTCACTGCCGACAGGAACAGGGGAGACAAAATTGAGGTCAGAATAAAGGCCCGAGTAGCAGGTTCAACTGAATCAAGGTGAATTGGCTAATAGGGTAGAACCTTCCCCGTCACACCTCCCTGTATTTGGTCTGGATTCCTCAGTCCCAGTGGTAGGGCAGTAGAATAGTTTTACTATGAACTGCTTTGCTGACTATGCAGAAAACAGGGGGCGGAAGTTCTCCAGTGGAGGGGAGAGCGTGGCCAATGGCGATGAAAGGGGGATTCGGTCCACGTGCGTGGCACCCAGAAGCTACCAGCAGCGACACTAGGCGGCTTCTGTTCGGAGGGGTCTGATTTATTTTCACCCAAGAATTCAACAGAAGGACCTTACCACAAAGGGTTTGATTTGATTTTCTGTCTTAGGAGTTTCTATCTGTTTCCCTCTGATAACAGCCGCTTCATTCATGGTTGGCACAGACGTAATTAAGTTCAACTGAGCTCAACAGGGTTTTCCTTTTTCTTAAAATTTTACATTTTATTAAGCAAATTAAAGCGGATAGAATAGAAAAGTAAAGATAATTAGAAACAGGTATCTATATACCACCACCTAGTAGAATTGGTTAATATTCACATTTGGACGTAGTTCAAGATCTTTTAAAACTAAAAAAATAAAGGTGAAGCTCCTTGGTTTCCTGCCCACTACCACTGTCCCCCCTTGCTCTGCAGATGCAACCTCGATCATGAATTTAGCAAGCATCCCTTCCCAAGGGTTTGTAAACATACCATATAGAAACCCATAGATACATATTGTCTTGTAACTTCTAAAATGTTATAGGGATCATATTGTAGGTCTTAATATACAATTTGCTATTTTCCAGCCAATGTGTTTTCAGATCTGGCATTTTACATCTTCCAGACTCTCTGTGACCATTAGTTTAGAGAAATACTAAAAAAAAAGGGATGATTCCCATAGGGAAAAATGTTCCTATTAGATAATGAAAGATTAAAGTGATGATTATTATGGACAAAAGAAAGACATTAAAAGCACTCAACTGCACCTCCAAGGGTATCCTGAGGATCTTTGATCTATCAAATTAAAAGCATATCATTTAAAAAATATTGCAATGAGAAATAATCAGCCTAGATACTTTTGCTTTTATTTCATGAAGCTCTTTTATTCAAATGAAAGTGCTTTGAAGATGAAAGCACATTTTCCCCCCAGAATTAAATTATTCCATCCCTCGTCCCACAAAGTTCATTAAAGTAGAAAAAAAAAGTAAATACTTATGTTCTTCTCTTTTTATAGAGTTACTTATGTTAGGACTTGCTTCAATTTTCTGTCCCTATTTCTTGTCATAGTTTGCAATTTCCCTACACTGTGAGATATTCTTTTTTCCAACCCTTAAATTATGCATAGTAGTAGTCTGGAGGGAGGGCTCATTAACCTTATTTGTGTGTGTGTTTGTGGTTTTCTCTCATTATTTCATTGCAAGGCAATATTTTTTAAAAGACCTCATGCTGGTGAATAGAAGTTGACATAATAGAACATAACAACCTTTTTGGAGTCTGAAGGTCTATGATGTAAATAACCAAGTTTGTTTTTAAAAGGTTTTCATAATCCATTGTATAAATATACATATTTACATAATTTCCAAAACATGGACTTTGAAGCCACAATCCTCCCAGCATTGTCTGTTAGTAACTAGTAAATGTGGGATCTGTGAGCTTGAATTCCAGCATGTCACTTCGTCATTTCCAAATTTTGTACAAGTTGGAACTCAGAGGAGAGACTTACCCCATCTTGCTTCAGGAAAACATTCTCAGCATGTCATTCACTTTGGAAGAAAGACAGCTCCCGTGTTTTGATAAACTTGACCTCGGTGGAATTATACCAGAGGAAACAGAAGCGAAATAAATGTTTATAGACATTGAACTTTAAACGGTCCTTCTAAATGACATTCTGCAATTCTTCCTATGATCCACTTTTTATTTTGCCCCCTAACTGCCAACCAAGGCCACGCGGGTTTTAATGGAAGTCAGAAAGGATAACACACGCTGTCTGTTGGAAATATGGCGGGTCTCTCCTGTGTTTGAGTAGTTTCCTGTGGGCTGGATCTACTCTGGCTTGGAGCACAGGAGCTGGGGAAGGGAGGGAGAGGGTTGGTAACAGTTTCAGCTGAGTGTACTTATCTTTGGCTTGCAGGGGAAAGCACCTGAGGGCAACCTCTCTGGATATTTCCAGCCTCAGAGGCACACCAGCGTCCGAAACCAAAGGTCAAGGACAGCCAGGGACACTTTGGACCAAGCCCTCTGCTAGGCCTTGACTAGACCTTTACCTGGTCCTCTATAAGTTTCTCCTAGAGAGTCCTTTTCTATTTTTTGCTTTTAACCCCCTAGGTCATTTGTTGGTATCTTCCAGGCTTTCCAATTCAACAAAAGGGTCTTCTCTTGACCCTTGGAGGACTTTCATTTTTTACTATATTGAAAATTTTTGTACATTATCCTTTCTTATAGCTTCTCTTATTACAGTTTTTCTCTGTGTTTTCATCTTTGAAAAGGAAAATGGAGAACAGTAAGGATAAGGGGAAGAGATTCTAACAAGGGGTCGAGATACCATTAGTCCCCCAGTAAGTTCCGCCTCCCTCAGCCCTTCCCGCCTGTCTGCAGATCTCTCATTTCTGCCCCAGATGGTCCCCTTCACCTTGAAGACAGTCTTTTGGGAGAAGTTTTTAGTCTCTCACCTAAAATCATTATTCTTGGCAGCTCAGTAGAAGATACAAGCTAAAATATTCTCTCCGGGGAGCTGCAATCTCAGCACTGAAGATGAGGCCCCAAAACACACTCTCTTTATCTCAAGATGAGTAAGCTTCCCAATTAAAATTCTGGATTTCTCATCTACATAACTTCCCCACACTGAGGTGATTGAGAGGAATGCTGAATATTCTCCTGTCCCTCTAGATCCACGTTCTACTCTTCTTCCATCCAAATTTTAAACAGTCAAGGTAGACAGAAGTATATCCTTAAAGCAGAGAAAGACCAGACTGTCATTACCATCATCATCATCATCATGAAATACTTACTTAACACCTGCTCTCTGCAGGACCCCTACAGTACAAAGAAGTGTAAGACACAGTTTCTGCCCCAGAGGTATCTCTAATAGCATGTGACTATAGGACATGCCTATATTTGCATAAAATTACAAAATAAACACGTTTAAGGAGATTGCGATGTAAAGTGTCTGCTCAACAAAGCACACAATAAATACTGCAGGAGTTCAGGAAAGAGGGAGAAGGCCGCAGCCTCAGGTATTTTAAGAATGTTCTCAGTAAAGACGTGGGAAATGGCAGGAGAAGAAGAGAGGGGAAGGCATTCATTCTTCCGAGAAGTGTGGGAACAGACATCAACAGAAAGGAGCCCGACCCTTCAAGGCTAGTTAATGGGCCCGAGCTTGATGTTGAGGGTTCGTTTTCCCTGCAGGACAAGGACTGCCCCCTTTTTATGTGGTATACAGTCCAGGCCATTTGGAGCACCCGGAGAATGATAAATCACAGCGTGGGCCTTTGCTATGGAAACAACATTTGGCTGTTGGTCTTCTAGCCAGTTTACTAAGAACAGTGTGAGTTTTTAGCTTGGAATAGATTGCGAACCGTTTTTGTTTTTTTTTTTTTTTGTTTTTTTTTGTTGTTGTTTTTTTTTAGGTTACTTAATTCTGATAGCACTGGCACATTTTTTTATGCATTGAATTAATACACACAGTAGTATGTGTGTATTACGTACAGGAAAATGCACTCTTTTTTAGCAGACAGTCCTGCGAATTTTCACAAACTCATGGAACCACAACCACAATCAAGATAGCAAAGAATTTCATCACCGCAAAAAAAATTCCTCTGTGCCCTTTGTAGGCAACACTCCTCCCTCACCTCAACCTTCTGGTAACCACAGATGGGTTTTCTGTCCTTACAACTGCCTTTCCCAGGATGTCATGTAAATGCTATCACACATCCTGCAGTTTCTGAGCCTGCTTCTTTGATTCAGCATGATATGTTCAACCACATTGTTGTGTGTACCAGTGGTTCATTATTTTCTGTTGCTGAATAATATTCTGTTGTATAGATGTACCAGAGAGAGTGTTTAGCCATACAGAAGATGAGGGACCTTTGGGTTGCCTCTACTTTTTCGGCAATTACAAATCAAGCTGCTATAAACTGTCACATACAGGTTTCCGCTTGAGCACAAGTTTTCATTTCATTTGCATAAATACTTGTGAGTGGTACATCTGGGTCATATACTTAGTGTATGTTTAGTTTTCAGAAGAAACTGCCAATCTGTTATCCCAAGTGGCTGTACTATTTTGCATTTCCACCAGCCATGTATAAGACTTCCAGTTTCTCTATATCCTTGTTGGCACTTGGTATTATCTTTTTTTTTTTTTTAACACAGCCATTCTTGCAAGTGTGAGGCAATATCTCACGGTCAGTCTACTGACACCTTAAATTTAGGCCAGTGAGACAAGGCTGATCATACGTACCATTTGAAATGGGACAGTACTGTTGTTTTCTGTCTTGTTTACAATAGGACATCTGGTCAGCCTACCCAAGGGACATTTGACAATGTCTGGAGACATTTTTAGTTGTCACAATTGGGGGTGTGCTAATAGCATCTAGTGGGTAGAGGCCAGGGTCACCGATAAACATCCTACAATGCACAGGACATGCCCTGCAACAACGAGTTATCCACCCCAAAATGTCAGTAGTGCCAAGGTTGAGACACTCTGCACTACGGGATTGTCAGAAAGACTCAAAGATGGGCCACTCTGCAGATTATGGGGGCTCTTCATGGTATATTACATTTATACTAAATAAAAATTAACTTAGCTAATAACTTCCAGTTGAACGTGGACCTTTTCTTAACTGCCAGTATGCCCTAGGGGTCATCGCTTCCTGGCCCTCAGCTTGTTACCTCCCGTGAAAAGCTCTCCCTCAGGTGTAGACACATGCTCTTGCCAGCTTAGGTTTGGCCTTCCTCTGACCTGAACAAATGTCAAGTCACTGAGGTTTTCCTTTGCAACTGAGTTCATTTTAGTGGTGCGAGTTTGTATTATCAAACTTTGGCCCAAAGCAAGTTATGTTTGCATCATAAATCCTTGAAAATGATTACGATGTATGACCAAAAAGGCAAGTCACTTACTCCTGCTGCATCTCAGTTCCTCAGCCAGGAAGTAAGAGAGTCCAGGAGCAGCTCCTCGCTGAGGTCCCTCTGAGCTCCCTTGGGCTTTGATTTCCACCGAGCGCATTGGGTGCCACCGCTCTCCAGCAACACAACAGAACTGGTCATGTGCCACTTGTTGGCACCGTAGGTTTACACTTCCTTAAGAACCTTTGCTTCCAATCACCTCCCTCAAAACATGTTTAAAGATAACAAATAAACAAGACCACATGATGTGCCTGGCAAGACTTTGGCTTCCTTTAAATACTCAACAAAAACAAGAACACCGCACACCAGCACTGGTCCACAGACCACCCTTGGACAATAAGAGGAAAGGGGAAAAGAGGCTACACTCTGCCTGAAGGGATCAAAGGTGTATGAAACCACAATTGTCATCAGTGTCACCCGCTTCGTCTTGAGAAGTTGAAACAGTAAGAGTGACTCCTCATCCTCAAACCCCACTTTTTTTCTTCTCCCCCAAATCATTCTTCTCCTACATCTGTTTTCTGTTCAGGCAACAGATGAGGGAAGAAAAAACAGGCAGAAGAGAAAGAAAGGCAGAGGTGGGATGTGGGACTAGTTGACACCCACTCAGAATGAATCAACACAGAGGTGCTCCCTGCACCCCACCACCCCCAGGCTCTCCCTCACTTCAATTCATTCGGGCCACCTTGCACTCATGCAGTATGTGGACTCAGTTTGATCACACGCCTGTGAGCTGATATTTGTAGACGGTAGCTTCTCACGCCTCCCTGATTAGTCACTGGGCAGTACCCATCATACAACATCACGGTCAGGCCACTCTCTGAAGGCATTCCAGCCACTGACCTACAACCTAACAGATCTCTCATTAGTGTTTCTAGCTCACCAAAGCATCCAATTATGGTGATCAAAGGCTCCTCTGCTCCCCTTCCATCTCACCGATGGCCCCTGCCAGCTGTAGTCACTGTAAGGTGGCCATGACCTTTCTTCCCTCTCAATCTGGTCAACCACAAACCGGTGACCCAAGGAGGAATCGCCACCTCCCGTGTGCAGGCCCAAGCATGCAGCTCTCCTGGAAGACATTTTATTTTGAGAACCAGGGTAAACTGTTATTATGATAACTCTTCTAGAACTCAGGGTGAAACTATCATAAAACAAGGGCCTGTTGGAAAAGGACAGGGAGGAAAGGTCAGTATCCTTAATGTTATGGTTGGCCAGGTTTGGATGAGGCCACCTCTGCCCAACTGCTGAGAAAAAAAGGATGTGTGAAAACTCCTCTGTCTCAGTACTTTCCTGGATGGTGCTAAATTCTTGGCAGGGCATGGTCACAGAGAACCACTCTGTGAAGGGAGCCATCACTGAAAGTGTTCTCACGAAAGTACAAAAAGAAAAATAGTCGTCAGACTTAGGTCACTGGATGCAGTGTTCAGAGTGATCATTATCAGCATTGCATTTCTTTAAATTACTCAAGAAGACAGGAAATCAATTTGACCCAGAAACACCGTTGTCCTACAGAGGAACCAAACTTCACGCGTAACCCTCTGACTAAACAATATTAAAGTTGAATGACATTATTTTGAGAAACAGTTACTGGAATTGCTTCTCAGCCATTCTTCCCACCTTCCTTCTCTTCAAACTTCAATCTACCCATTAAAACACATTAAAACAATCTGCACATTAAAACAATCTTCCTAAAATACTTCCTTCATATCCCTCTTTTGCTCATGAATCTACAATGGCAGCCAAGAATTTATCTCAAAGAGTCAGTCAGTGCCTCGTGGAAGAAAGGCATCCGAACCACTCCATCCTGTCTGCTGATTTGCTAAGTGGTGACGTGAAGGTCTGGAAAAGATGATTTACTCCTGATCACTCAGCTAGTGATTGACAGAAATAAGAACTAGAGCTTCAAATCCAGGGCATGGTTATACACACACACACACACACACACACACACACATATATTGCCTTAATTCCTTTGATAAACTTTCAAAGCACAATTGGACCCCACATGAGAGCATCGCTTCTCAGCCCGAGTTCCCAGCTCTGCCTCACGGAGGGGCACAAACCTTCCCCTTTGTTTAGGCAGGACCTTCCGCAGGAAGTCCCACCCCTCCCTCCCCATCCTCATCCCACCGCACTTCTCCATGAAGCCCAACCCGAGGACTCCACCACTCCTTTCCTGGCTCCACTTGTATTCATTGGCTGCACTTTGTGGTATAGCACCCGATCACACACTGTTTTGTTCATCAAGTGTTTCTTGGGTCTTTTCTTCTTAACTAGCATCTTGTAGTCATAGAAAGTCAGGGGTGGAAAGTATCTAGAAATCATCCAGTTTGACCCTGTGCCTGTACCACGTTCCTGACCAGCTCTCCCAGAGTACTGCCAAGAAGGAGAATGTTAATACTCATCTCTAATTCACCTATTCCAAGTTAGACAACTCTATTTGTCAGCAAGCCCTTCCTTGTGCTGAAAAAATTTCCCTCCCACCAATCTCCATCAAAATCAACCTTGCCTATTCCCCAGTATAGCACAAAATGAATCAAATTTCTCTTCCATAGAGAAATACTCTCCATAGAGTATCTTTCCAGATATTTAAAGACAATTTATGTGCATCCTCCCCTCTCTTGGCCCCTTCCATTCCCTAGGAGTCTCGTTTCCACTCCAAATAATTACATTCATTCCATTCTGCTTACACTGCATGCTGCTCGCAATGCTCTTACATTATGGCCAAAAATATTTTAACACAATACCAAAAAAATCAAACATCAAAAAATAGTCTGCTGACGGCCAAATAGAGTGGCCCAATCACCTCCCTTGTTCTAAGTATCACACCTCTACGTATGTGTCCTGCAACCTCACTAGGTTTCTGAAGGCCACATCGCACTGTGGACCCCCAGCGAGCTTGTTAAAACCAAGATTTATCATTAGGGTGCATGTTTCCTCTTTAGCATATGTGCAGCTCGAGTTTAAGAATTTTTGCAGAATGTTGCATTTACACTTGTTAAAATAATCCCTTGCTTCTTTCATTGAACAAGTCATATTGAATTCCATGGCAGAAACAAAGAAGAATCAGACATTGGTCCTTCATCAAAACATGTGAGAAACAAAGAAGAATCAGACATTGGTCCTTCATCAAAACATGCTATAGTGGGCAAGGCGAAACATCCATAAATAACTTTATTCTAAGAAAAACATTATGTGCTTTTAAGGGATTTCAGTTATGAAACCACGGAAGTTCGGATAAGAAGAAATTGCTGGGGGGCTCCCTGGTGGTGTAGTGGCTAGGCTTCGACGCTCTCAACACTGTGGCCTGGGTTCAATTCCAGCCAGGGAACTACCCCCCCTCCCCTCCCCCACAAAAAAGAAAAGAAGAAATTGCTCCCACCTGTGGGAGACAGAATAGACCTTGTGGAGAAAAGGTAGCACTTGAATATACTGAAGTGATGGGGAAGGAAATTCTGTGGCTGGGACAGGAAGGGTACTGGTACCGAGGAGAGTGATTGAAGAACATAAACTGCATCTCAGAGCGTAGGAATAGACACCGTGAGTTTCGCTGATACAGCTCTGATTCCGGACCAGTCTCGGAAGAGACTGTACTCTGTATTTGCACCTCCATTCCATATTTGCACATCCTCCCTCCACAGTGAGGGCTCTGGCTCCCCGAACATTGACACATTTACTCATCTGCTCAGTTCTGCAACCCCCATCGCCACACCTATGTTACTGCACAAAACAAATTTACTAAAAAGAGTTCAAGATTTGTTGGCACTTCTCTTTTATTTTCTCCTGGACCAAGTCTGAATAGTCAAAATGTTATGTTCAACATTTTCTGGAATTAGTTCTTCCCTTGCCCCATCCCTATTCAGCGTGGTGGTATTATTTCTTTAAATACAGTTAGCTTCATTTGTTTCTGTTTGCATTCAGTTTCAGTTTTTTTCCTCTTATCTTTCTTCATTTGACTTTATTTTTTTACTCCATAGATACATAGAGATCGTTTCTCAGCCTTTTGGCTAAGGTCGCGTGTAGATATGTAGAACACTCGTGTGCTTGACTAGAGACTTTCTTTTATGCTTCTTTGGTAGCTTACTGCACCCAGCCAATTGGGTCATTCATAACAGGCGGTTGTCTTTTGATTGACTCATTACTGAAGAATGGATAGTTGGGAATTGTGCATCACAATCACAGATACTGATTGGGGGCTTCATTGAACCTCCAGAGATCCTGTAAGCTCAAGCCTTTGATGTCTAACCGTAGCAAAGCCGGGTGTGTCCAAAAAGTCTCAAAGTAACAGACGGCATGTGCCGGATGGCAGCCCTAGGATGCCCCCACAAGAAGCACTCCGTCTGGGACGCCATTCAGTGGTACGCTGGTCAAACCTGTCCCGGGGCTTTGTCTTGGATAGAGAGGTAGCTGTTGAAAGACTTTTCGAAGCAGCATAATAAGCGACCTCAGATGACTGCTGCTGCTTCCGCTGAGGGCAAGCCTACAGCAAAGGAAAGAAGGTTAAGCTTCCTTCAAGGTTAAGATGGATCTGTCCCTGCACTGCCTTTCCTGGGTGCAAACAGGGCACCCAATTTTGAAACAACTGGCAACTGAAGTGCAGCCAGGTTGACCTCTCCATGAAGAAGGCATAAGAAAGACATGATTCATTACATAAATCATACTGAGCTAAAGGGTCTAGTTAACATAGGATCTGTTTGTTTCATTTTACAGTTATACTTAATCATTATAAATATAATCATTAACAAATTATTTAAATGATTGGCTATAACATGCAAACACAGGACCATAAAATAAACTACTCGTTTGAGAGTTACCTGAGACTAGCTTTGACAGTACAGAGCTCTTTCTATTCCCATGAAATTCAGTCGTAGTTCCACCCATGAAGCATGTTTGCCTCCTTCCCTCCGTGAGAACGGAGGAAGACATGGCCGAGTCCATTGATAGCATCTAAGAATGTGCTTTGCCAAGTGCCTGTCACCCGCACTGCCCCGTGGGCTCCCAAACAGGGGCCAGCTCAGTAGCCTGGGGCCTTTGGTGACACGAACGCTTTGGTAGTTCAGCTGGTACCCAGGCTTCCTAAAGCCCTCAAACCACCTAATGGAGAGGAGAATGCAGGGAAGGAACTAGGTAGACTTCTTTTCTTTGAACGGTGTATATGCCTTTCTGACCTCCCAATGCATTTAGAGAGAAAACAGAACTCATCAGCATCCATTTTTACCTAAACCTGGCGATAGAAGACAAGATCTCCAATCTAGAGATGAACTTGAGTCACAAGGAGATGAAATGCCTAACCCTAACTATTCCATTCTGTTTTCATCCTCCTATTCTGTGCCTTCTTAAAGGAAAGCAATTGAAGGATTCATTTATTGATCACATAGTATGTGCTGAGCAAGGTGCTGGATGCAAACGTAACAAGGCTTTTGACATGCTGTATCAGTTACACATTATCACATAATAAACCACCCCAAATTTAGTGGCGTAAAGCAACAAACGTTTTATTTGCTCAGGATTTTATGGGTCAGCAGTCTGTGCTGGGCTTAGCTAGTGGTTATTCTCCTGCTCTTGCCCAGAGTCACTCATGCAGGCTGACCAGATGTACCGTTTGAAACAGGACAGAAAACAACGGTCCTGTCCCATTTCCAATGGTACGTATGGTCAGCCCACTGACGTGGAATGTAGCCCGGTGAGACTAGCCTGACTATCCGTACCGTTTGAAATGGGACAGGACCGTTGTTTTCTGTCTCGTTTAAAATTGTACGTCAGGTCGGCCTTTCATGCTGCTAGGGTCATGGATCAGGCAGGTCCTCTGGGGCTAAGTGGTCTACTCTGGCCTTGCATGTAGGGAAGTTGGTGTGGGCTATCGACTGGGTCACATGTCTCTACCAGGTGAGCCTGGTTTTCTTCACATGGAGAAACCTTCTGAAAGGGGAAGCCTCAATCTACAAATGCCTATCAAGCTTCTTGCCATGCTTTCTGATAAGCCATTGGCCAAAACAAGTCATAAGGCCACATTCAGAGTCACTGTGGGAGGAGCGTGCCAAGGGCGCGGAGGTGGAATTCTGAAGGACATCACTGGGGTAACCTACACCCATGGAGATGGGCTTGTAAGGAGATAGGCTCTATGAGTTAAACTCAAAACCACAGTACAAGGCTCACTTGGGCTTCTCAAGGCCCCATGCCAGAACTCTCTTCACCCCCCGTCCTCTTGGCCCTCACCAGTCTAGCTCCTACTTTCCAATGAATTGGGCTATGGTACACTAGGGATCTACCACAGAGACCCAGGCTCCTAGTCCCCGAGGCTAGCACCCATTTGTTTCTGGCCAGCAACTTTATTTTTATTTTGTTTTAATTAACTTAAAAATATAGAAACATAAAATATGGGCTTGGTTTTTTAAAAAATCTAAATACTGCATAAGAATAAAAATAGTTCTTGAACTTCAAAAAAAAAGAGTTCTTTAATCCTATCTACCTAATCTACTCTTCTAGATTTTTCTTTTGAAGACATTCCAGCATTATCTGAGCTCCCAAGTCCTTCTCATTTCTCACTCAGGACTTCAAAGCTACAGGGATTCTCCGGGTTTGCAAAGGCGGGCGAGGAGCGTGTGGGATTTCCAGCCTGTGCAGATGTTCTGCGATCTCCTGGTCAGCCCTCTTTGTTAACTTCAGAAGTCATGAGCAGGGGGTCACCTTTGTCACCCTGCAGCTTATTCTCAGGGGTCTGGTGACAAGCCTTGGGTGCTGGTGCAGCAGTGAGCACCGCGTCTGTGCCCACATGAGCACAGGCCTGAGTGACTCAGTAGCAAATGCCAGCAGAAGGGCATTTTAAGGTGTTGCATGGGGAGTGTCGTGGGTATCATGCAGTCCAGGTCCTTGCCACCTGGGGATACCTCTTCACCTCATATTCCAACTAAGGATTGATTTCCCCACTAAACAGCGCAGTCTTAGCTCACCCCCCTGGCAAACCCGGCCGGAGCGCTCAGAGTACACACGCAGGCAGACGCATGGCCCCCCTTGGTGAGAAGACTGTCCTCAAGATCTGTGAACAAGGGCACCCGCAGAAGCTGAGATGAGTAATGACAGCTCTGGCGCTGAGGCCAGCGTGGGACCTACAGGAGAGGCGCAACCATGCCTGGACACAAGCAGAAGAGGAACCGGACCAGAACAAAACAAGCATTATTTTCTCAGCCGTGCCAATCCCAGGATTGTCACCACCTTCCCTGTGCTCAGGAAATATTAACGGTATAATAATCATCTCCATCAGAAGGGTAGGTCACACAGGAACAGGACATGCATGTGCACCCCATAAATTCTTCTTCAATTATTTGTGGCAATTCTCATCAGATCCTTTACTCTGTCTTCCGAAAGCTCCCAGCGTGGACAACTCATGCAGGTAGCATTACAGGAAACGTGCGCTCTGTGCAGACACTTAATTACTGTTGTGGAGATGCCATGGGCCAGGCCCAGGGGACCCTCTCTCTCCTGAATCCTGCTGTCATAGGTGTACTGCCCCCTGTTCTCGTAAGGTCTGCATTCATCCTTTCTAGAAAGATCCTCATTCCCCCGCAAACGATAGCAACTCGGAGTATCTCTCTCCCACCCTCTCTGTGCTTCCATCCCACCTTCTACTCTTCCCCAATCTCTTTTTGAAATAACATTTCTTGTTATTCTGCTGGCCCCATCATCTCTTTTTTACTTTTCCTCTGGGTTCTGGGTTCTGGGAGACTCGCTCAATGGCATCTTCTCCGTCTTCTCCTTCGCTGATGCCCATTTCTGTGGTTCCCGCGCCTGTCGGGGCCGCAACTCCGTGGTTCGGGCCTTTGTCTCCGTGCCGCCCCTCCTGCTCTCGGACGTCTCCCCTCTGCGAGCTGGTTTCTGCTAGTCCCCCGGCTCGGCGTCCTCTCGGGTCTTACCGAGAACACACAGCAGACCCTTTTTTGCACTGCATTGATTTCGTAGTTTATTCTGCACATTTGCTGGATCTGATGGCCTCCTGTCCTCTGTGTCTCGTGTTCTGTCAGAGCCAAGACTTTCGGAGAGAGAGACGGATGGGCCCTTGGCAGCTGGGGTTCGATCTGCCAAAATGATGGGGCCACCTGTTTGGATTTTTCACCCAAGTGAAGCAAGTCGCTCTAAGTTGCACGTTGCTAGCTCAGAGGTTTAGCAGCTGTCGCAGAGAGTGGTGGGGATTTGGGAGAAAAGAAAGGACCAAGGCAGAGCCACAGGCCCTGGGGCAGAGGGCTTCACCTACGCGCCAGAGACCCCGTTCCTGTTTACCGCAAGGCACAGGCTTCGCCTGAGGCAAACGTCCTCTGAGCACACGCTCAGCTTCCCCAACTCAGCCTGGCACCTCGCTCACTCCACACGCTAACACTGGAAACACTAACAACTGCTCCCTAAGATGCTGAAAGGTTGGCAGAATCTCAGAGTTTCTCCCCTTCCCTTGCCTGCACCCACCCCTCACACGCTCTCTCCGCCCCAGCACTGCCCCCCAAATTTGGTGGGCATTGGTGCGGGTCTGGGCCTCGTGCATCTCCCAGATAAGCGGTCCTTCACACGCGTGCACAATAAGATGGGGCAGGGGGAGTCGTAGTCACCGGAATGCCCGTCAGGGAGAGCACTGGATTTGGAAGAAGTAATGTGACAAGCCGCCTGGGAGAGTGGTTGAGACTCCACAGGCATACCCTGACTACTGAAGGCGAGTGCTCAGCTGCAGACCGTGAGAAGGGGAGAGGAATTTGTCTGGGTCCTGAGAAGAGAGAGAGAAAGAGGGAGAAAGTCAGAGAGATGGTAGAAACTCATGCACTGGGCCCTGTCGCCAGCCCTGTGACCTTCACCTCTTCAGTTCAGGCCGAGTTTCTCAATATCAACATTATTGACATTCGGGGCCGGACAACTCTTTGTTCTGGGGGGCTGTCCTGTGCACGACAGCAAGCTTGTGTAGTCAGCGGCCCGCGGGCTGCACACAGCTCAGGGCGGCTTTGCGTGGGGCCCAAATTCCTAAACTTTCTTAAAGCATTACGAGATGTTTTGTGACCTTTTTTCTTTAGCTCATCAGCTGTCATTAGTGCTAGTGTATTTTATGGGTGGCCCAAGATAAGACTTCTCTTCCAGTGTGACCCAGGGAAGCCAAGTGATTGGACACCCCTGCACTACAGCACCCCCAGCCTCTACCCACTAGATGCCACTAGCACCCTTTCGCCAATTTGACAACCAAAAATGTCTCCAGATGCTGCTAAATGTCCCCCGGGAGGCAAAATGGCACCAAGTTAAGACGCCGAAACTCGCAGAGTGCCCAGTCGGAGTGAATTCTTTGTGAAAAGTGTGGAAGGGTTGGGTTTCTGGCCAGGCTGGTATGGGCCAAGCCGGCGCAGCGTGAGGGCCAGATGGGCCAGAGGAAGCAGGGATCGTGAGAATATAAGGCCAGGAATTTGCAGATAGGGTGCGTTCAGCTTTGAAGTTTTACAGGCTGTGTCTCTAGGGGCAGGGCATTTGCCTGAGCCTGTGTTAGTCAATCCCAGATCAGATCATCCTGTCTTTTGATCTGCGAGGGTCTGAGCTGTAGACCCAGAAATTCCTCCGTGTTCCTGGCACGTGCAGTTAGTCTTCCTTGGTTTCCTGCTCGAACACTGGGGGCTCTCATTTCTTGAGTGGGAATCTGGGAGAGAGCTAGATGTCATTGCACCCAGAAGTTAGTTGTCCTGTTAACCAAGTCCCCGCAGCACTGCTGCGTCTCCTGCTAGCAGGGACAGCAGCTGGCGTTGGAGTTGAAGTAAATGTCTCACTTGGTAAGACAGGCGTCCCCACTGTCACACTGGAGAACCTCGGGACAATTGGTTTTCAGGTTTAAGTGAAACAATGTATTTTGGTGGCTTCCTTCCAGATAGATGTGTCCTGAAAAGTTGGGTGGCCTACTGCTTGTTTTTGTTTTGTTTTGTTTGTTTTGTTTTTTGTTTTGTCTCAGCTGATCAGGGCTTAACTCCCAGGGATTCAGGGCCTCTGCCTACGTCCTTCTGGACTCCGTGACCTTCTCCCACAGGAGCCTTAAAATTGGCTTGTTCTGCTTGGTGTCCACCTACTTTTAGCTCAGCAAGGACCAAGAGCCTTAGAATTTTCCCAAATTGCTTTCTTCTCTCCTGTTCTGCTGGATTCCTAAACCATCATGGTGGTTTCCCCGTGAATTCAAATCAAGTCAGCAAATACATGTTCCGGGGTTGGACCAGAATGACAAGGACATGAAAACCGTGACTCCACCATTTATTGAGCAATTATATGCACCTTCCAATACTTTAGGGAATTAACCGAACAGCAACATCCCACTTTAAATATTAAAAAACCTGAGGTTCAGAGAGGTTAAGTAACTTGCTTGTTTCAAAATGTTAGTGACCAAACCATCTGACTGAAAACCCTCTCTCTTTGCAATATTGTTGAAGAGGAGAATACCAGTGATAATTCTGTATTTTGGGGTCATGGTTAGCAAACATTTACAGAAGAAGTGTTTGCATTTTTAAATGGGGTTGTGATTTCCAAAATTCTAGCTTTCAGATAGATTCCCAGAAGTGGAATTTGGGGTCAAAGGTAATGAACATACTTTCAAGGGTCATGGTACATATTTCCAAAGTCACTTATTTCAAAATTTTTGCCCTTTTGATAGGTGAAAAGTATGTTGTCTTTTCATTTTATTGTACATTCTTCCTTTATCTCTAAGGTTGAACATTCTTTGACATTTATTGGGTGCCTGTAGTTTTGTTTATGTAGGTTGTCTATTTTTCTGGTGCACTGTTTTCTTAATATTTTATAAGGTTTGCTTGTAAAATAAGGATATTAACTTCACTCTTCATCATAGAGTTAAAGTATTTTTGCCCAGTTTGTCATTGGCCTTTTTATTGTTTCTTTAGATACATAAGAATGTCTTATATTTCATATAAAAATCTTATTCTTTGTCATAATAATTTGTTCTGTTGAATTAGTGCTCAATTTTGGTATTTTCTTCTGCTTTTAAGAGGTTTTGTGTTTTACTTCCATGCTAATCCATCTGTAATGTGTTCTAATATATCAGATTAAGATTGTATGTTCAATCTTTTACAAATGACCAATGTTTCCACTACTTTTTGAATAATCCAGTTCTTCCCCCATTGGTTCCTTTAGGAGCTACTAAATTATTTAAATGTTCGGCGGTCCCTTTTAGGTTAATGCTTTTGTCTATCCATTTTGTCTGTCCATTTACCAGTCCTTATGCCCCGAGCATCGTGTTTTAAGGTACCTTTCTGATCTCCTTTAATATTTAAGCTTCTTCCCTCTCCCCGTTACTCTTTCTCAAAACTTTCTTAGCTCTGTTGCACGTTTATTTTTCTAAATGAAGTGTAATCATCATTTTTTTTTTTTAAGAGAGGCCAATTTTTATGGAGGTTGATTGGGTTTGTGACCTGATAGTCTCACAGCCTGTCTCTGGGTCTTTTTGGTCCCTTTGTCTTTGCCTAGAATTCCCTCCCTTTCACACCCCACCTCATGACCTGAGTTCCTCCCGCCACTGGTTCAATTGCTCAGTTGTTCACCTGTCTGTCCCATGTCCCCTCCCCCAAGGCCCCTTCCTACCTCCACAGTGTCTTCAAAGACTTCCAGCAAGTCCACGCCTCACTCTGACCTTCTGCAGAATGGCTGCAGAACAGCCCACATTGAAGGGATATTAGGAGATAATTTCTATTAAGGACCCAAAGTGTGAATAAACATTGCCATGCTTTATTGTTCTAAATCTGTTGCTAAATTCCTTGCTTCTCTACGAGTCAGAAGCCCAATAAACGACTTGTGCAGTGTTCCAATAACTACTTGGACTGTCATTTCAGCTATTCCACATGATTCATCGTCCTTGTCTAAGTCCAGCCACAGAAGTACTTTCTGTCTGAAGCATTGAACCTGAAAATCCATAACTCTCAGGGTCATTGGAAGCAGCTGGAAAATAAGAGACGCTTACAGGGACATCTGGAGCTGAACCTGGTGGCCAGAGGACTTTGGAGGCAGCACCTTGCTCCTCAGTGAGCATAAACACTGAGTAAGGGCTCTCGTTTTCGTGTCTATCCTGATGCAGCTTCCAATTTCAAAGGTGTAAGAAGGTCTTGCTCTTGAAATGGAATGACCACCTCCTTGGGACTGCTTTGGATTTGACATGAACCATATTCCTCTTTAATTATACTCTTAAGCAAAGACATTTAATTGGTCCCGACTAAACAGTCATCACCCCTCCTAAATCTGCACTCACACCCTGCATTACAAAGTAAGTGATAAGATAGTCCCTCGTTCTTGTGTAGGTATGTTAAGTTTTCAAATCTATACCAAGATTTTGTGAACAGGCTACCCCATGCTCTGGCCCTATATATAGGCAGATGAGCAGGGCACTGCCTGAGTGGTAGGATTGAGAACACTGCTTACATTTATCGCCTCGCCTAAGCCCACACGCCCACACCCAACTGTCACAGAGCCCGAAATTCCTACCATTCGAGTTGCTACTTTTGGTGGAGGCAGAGGGCTTCAAGAAAACCCTTGTTCAAACACAAATACCATGGGCAAGGATTGTTCCTTGACACTCAGTGGCAAGTAGCATCACATTTCTTTGTTTTTCTTGCAAAAATACATAAGGGTTGGATGGCTTACAAGGAATAGACTAGGGAAATGGAAATAGTAACTTCACAGTGGTGGCACCTGGCAGACATCACCTTCACCGAGTCATGAGGCCGACATGATGGGTGTCATGTGCCCTCTGATATGACGTGATGTGATCAAAAGGGCACTTCTTCACCCTTGCAGTATTCTTCCATAACCCCACAAATCCAGTCTAATCGTGGGGGAAAATATCTGATGAACCCAAGTTGAGAGACATTCTACAGGATAGTTGGCCAGGCCTCTTTAAGACTTTCAAGGTCATGAAGAACTAGAGAAGACAGAGAAACTATCATAGACCAGAGGAGACTGGAAGACATGATGATTAATTGCAATATGGCACCCTGGATTAGATCGTGGACCAGTGAGAGGACATTACTGGGAAAACTGGTGACATCCAAATAAAGTTTGGAGTTTAGTCAATGTAATCTACTCATGATGGTTTCTGTGTTTTGATGAATGGACCATGGAAATATAACATATTTACAATGGGGCAAATGGGGTGAGGGGTAGACATGAATTTTCTGTACTATCTTTGCAACATTTCTGTAAATCTAAAACTATTCCAAAGTAAGGTTTTGGGTTTTTTTTTAAAGATCAGGGAAAAGTTTATTTTATTCTTTGGGGCTCCCAACTCCCCCCCGCCCCCCGCCACACACCACACACTCTTGGACTGTACAGGAACCCTGAAAACTTAGCAGAACCCTAAATAATTCTCTCAATCTACGGTCGTCACTCACCTGGTTCACGTCCCCTCCCCTTCTGTCCTGTGGGTGCAGTTCACCGCCGTCTGTTCGGTGCCGTGGCTGCATCTGAAGTGAGCCTCGTTTCCGTGAACCCAGGCAGCCCGACAGGGTGTTGGCCTGGCCCATCGTTAACGCTGAGCGCCACTCCTCGCATGCCCAGGGGACACAAACATTGGCTCTTCAGGCCCTTCACATTAGTACGTGATCTTTCACTGGCCTGCAAGTGACCAGCCCTCATCCAAAGTGTCACCTTTCATGAGGTAGCAGTGATGGGTCTCCACCATTTCAGAACCTCACCTCCTCCCATCGTGCCAGCCTTGGGGCTCCATACCCTTCATCCTCTACTTCAACCCACAGAACCCTCATCATTGCAGTGGGTTAATTCCTGGCTCCTGCAGAAACCAAACTGTTGCAAACAAAGGCATCAATGTCCCCTGAGACTGGACAAGTCCAGACAGACACACAGGACACAGAACCTGCCTCGTCTCTTGGGGAAAAAAAAGGGAAAAAATGCCTCTCATTATTTCCTGATGAGCTTAGCACTGAGGAAAAACAATGGACGTAGCTAATTCTCCAACTGGTTACTTTATCACGTTAAATGTTCAAAATATATGACTTTGCCCCACTAACACACTGAGGGTAACGCGTGACACAGTAGCAGAAAGAATTGGCACCAGCCTGGGTACTGCCCTTCGCTGCCAAGAGTGAGATGGAGAGGAATGAAAGGGTGGAAGAGTCTTTTCCATAAATGGTCAGCCGTGAACCCCTGCCAGGGTACCAATCAGCACAGCCAATAGAGGGTAGTGTGTGGGCCCTGTACTATCTTAGGGGGCTCTAAGGCGATCACTCTGCATAAAATAAGGCTCATGCCCCCTGCAGGAAAAAAGCCTTTCAATATATGTGCAAATCTTTTCTCGATATGAGTCTAGACTATGACTGCCCCTTGATCAATGAGTTTCCTCCAACAGGTCAAGTCATCAAAGAATCAGGAGTGCCTGCCTCGCCCATGGCAGAACTGGGGATCAGGAGTGCCCCTGGAGGCTGCAGTTACCATGGGGGTCTGGACCGCCTCCTCAGACCTCACTAACCATCAGGCTGAAGCCCCAGGTGCCACTCCAGACAGAGTGGCTCCAGCCTGTAGTGCTGGGGAGCAGGCGCCCGTGCCATTGGATACCACTGAAAGAGGTGGGGGAGAGATTTGCATAGAAATATTTGAAAAAGGAGGACCAACCTGAGGACAGAGGAGCCCGGTTAACATTTGGGAGCACGCTGGCTAGGACAGTGGCCACTACGCCAGCATATAGAGGACCCAGAAGTTTGTCCAGTTTTAGGAGCGGTCCCAGGGCACGCTGCCATCTCTGAGCAGAGAGAAGGCCGTGGGGCGTTAGCCAGAGCAGCTCTAGAATTAATTTGAAGGATTGCTGCTGGCTGCAGCGCATCCTAGCTTCATTCTCCAACCCCCTGGGATTCTAGAAGTCATCTAATACACTTTATAAATTCCTTTCTGCTTGAAAGGAACAGACTTGGTCTCTGTTATTTGCTATTAAGAACCCTGATGGACACATCCTGCTTTTATTCTACATTTTTGTAGATAAATGTCACATGGAAATGATTCCCTTGAGCCTGGAAACCGTAAATTAAATGGATGTAATGGAATCGGACTGCTGTTGAGCAAAAGACATTGAAAATGTGTTTTTGTTTCCTTCTTCCATAGTGCATATTAAATAGCCTTATCTTACGTGACTTCGGAGCCTCCGAGACTCAAAAACCACTTGTAAACACACAGGGCCTGTGAGTTAAATGTGACAGCCTGTGGTTTTCCTCTCATAATGAAATGCTGCCAATGGGGGAGGTGATGCGCGTTCTGTCCTCTGTGGCTGCTCATGTTTTTAACCGAGGACTTAAGGCTGTTTGAGGTTTTCGGCTTCGTCATTCCCATTTCCAGTCTCGTTTTGGAAATACAGCAAGACTGAAGTCCAAAGAGGAGTTTCTGCGCTACAAAACAGTCTTTTTGGCCCAAGGTAAAACCTAAAATTCCTGAGGGCTCTCTTCTTCCTGTTCGAGTTCGCTTTCTTCATGTAGTAAGCTGTCTATCCCTGATGCTCCTTTGTGTCCCCTGCCTGGCTTAGCACTGTGGGTTAGTATCTGCCCCCAGTTTGTCCCAGTATTTGCTTTGTGGCTGTGGACTTCTTACTTCTTCTCAGCACTCCTCCTGTACATCAAGACTTCAAATGCAGAAAACAGCACAAGGTGTCCCCACTTAGCTCCTGGGTACCCAAGGAGGGTATAACCATATTGCCCATCTTGCCCACAGCCCATGGTAGGACATAGAACCCAATGAAGAAGGGGTCCCCATCATTGAGGTGGGGGATGTGGGTATTATACGAGGGCTGTCCAGAAGAAAATCCGGCCATAAATGCCTCTGTGTTTCATACTTTCGGGACAGCCCTCGCACTCCTCATTCAGTTTTGAAGCTTCCAAATTCAGGAGAGAGAACAGGGGTGCATGAGGGTCTTGTTTTATCCTCTATGAGCTAAGGGCATGCTCTAGTTCCTTCTTTCTGGAAGGGCAGGCGTGCACTGTTCTGGCCTCTGTGCACTCCTGTGTGTGCATGTGTGTGTGTGTGTGTGTGTGTGTGTGTGTGTGTGTGCATGTGTGTGTGTAGCTGGCCCTTGTTTTCCAGAGAGCCCAGTTTTGTCTCACTCCATCGAGTATTCCATCTCTAAGAATGACACACTCCGAATTTCTTTTGGGCCTGAGTCTAGGACGTGCAGCCCCAGTCCCAAACCCAGGATGACCTCCAGACCCTGAGCAGCCTTCTGTGACTGAGGAAGAGTCAGGGGAAGTTGGCGGAGGGAAGAGAGATTTTTGGTGGAGCGCCCTATGAGCTGTGTGGGAAGACGAATTAGGAGTCTTCTCCCACTTACGGAAATTCCCTATTGCCCTTTTCCATCATTTCGTGGTCTTTTGTAGTGGCAGCCCTAGCAAACTGATACAGGCTCATAGAGGTTAACTCTCACTCAGGGGCAGGGTGAACGACAGTCCACATGCCTCACTTTGAAAATCCTTTATCACATAAAACACTTTACTTAGGGGGGGACCCTGCCTCACAGCCGTGAATGCACAATCCGTCTCTGACTCACCTACTGCATCCGCGCTGCCCAGTGGCTCCGAGGTGGGTTATACGCACAGAGACACCAATTATATTGCTCCTTCCCTTTCAGGTGACTTTGGATTCCATTAGTATTTAGAGCAAGATGTTTCTTTGACCCCAGGCAGCTGTGGAAAATAATAATTCAGGGGGAAAGCTAAAGCATCCCTCCTTCGCTATCCTTCTTTATCCAATATTCATAGTTCTTATTTGAGCCACACACAGACCATGACAGATCCTGAGGAAAAGCAGCTTTTGTCAGGTAGACCTAATTCCACTTACAACAGCCCTTTGGCCCAGACTGGTTGCCTTTGTGCACAACCGCCGCGCACTGCCCCCCACCCCCGGCCCACCCCGGCCCCCACCCCCACCCCACCCCGGCCGAGCCAGAAGTGACGGCTCACTCAGAGGGAGCCAGCTTCTTACTCCTACTGTTTCCGCTTCCCATTGGCTCCCTGAGAGGTGGGAGCAGAACTCCTCCGATTTGCGTTCTGGAAACTGGGGGGTGAGCCATGTTTTCAGGGACAGCCCCCTTCCCTTTTCCCTCCCTGCCTCGGGCGGGCGGGGACGGACACGCAGGGAGTCCCAACTGGGCCTGACTTCTGGGGACAGTTCTCAAAGCACAGGGAACAAGAGCCCTTCAGTCATGAAGCGAGTTCTGGAACTGGCAGCCCAGAAGCCAAGTTCTATTCTGGGCAGATCACTCCGCCTGGTGAAAGGGCCCGAAAAGCATTTGTCACTGCTGCAGGGAGGGGTGGGGGGACGCGGGGGTGGGGGTGGGGGTGGGGGGCGGGAGGGAGGGTGCTGCTGACTTTCCCAGCAGGCCGAGATCAGACACTACCTGGCTAAAATAGTAACTGCTGAAAGCGACAATGACATAATCCATGCGCGCAGGCAGCGCTGGGTGGTCACATTCTGGATTCTCCAGCCCTGCTCTGGCGAAGGACCTCCCTGGGGGATGATTGTGCACCTTGCCCAGCTCCAAGACCGAAACCTAAGTGTTCTTTCTTGAGAATTTGGGTTCCTGGTCGTTAATGTAAGTGCCATGTATTAACTGGATTCGTTAAAAATGCGAGGGCTGTCCAGGAAGTATCCAGCCATGTATTAATAATGTGAAAAATAGAGACATTCGTGGCTGGAATTTTTCCAGACAGCCCTGGTATGCCTCTGTGTCTTCATTATTTTCATCATTGGAGTTTTCAGGATGACCATTAGATCCTTATCAATGCTGCACAACTGGCACACGTCCCGTCAGGCCGAGAAAGGCCAAGCTCAAATCTGGGATCTTCAAGTCAAGTGCAGAAGGTGGCCTTCCAGGCTGCGACGTGGGGGCTTGGGAGATATGTGAATCCTAGGTGTGTCAGGCTGCCAGGATGCGGCCCTTCTCTCCCTTCCAGCAACCGTGAAATAAAGGCAAATTTAATCTGCTGATCCCCAAGCATCACAAAATGGTGTGTGGGGGGGATCCTGGGGTGGTGGCTGCTTGCCCACCTTCTAAACAGCCACCACAGGAGGACGCACGACTGGGTCCCAAGGCAGCACAGCCGAGTCCTGACCAGGAAAACCCGGTATCTTTCACTCAGATGACGAGCACGTTTGCAAATTCCTAAGGACACCCGCAGTGTGGTTATCAAAGCTCCAGAAATGCACCTCGCTGCAAAAGCAGGTATGATCCTGCACGAAATAAAGGCTGCTCCTTGAGACAAAAAGGGCTGAACCCCAAACCAGAAGCCTCCTCAAACAGGAGAGGCAGGAATGAGCGTGGTTTTCCTGTCCAGAGAGAGGAAGCCGGTGAGAAGAGCTGGAAGCAGCCTGGTCACGGCTGACAGGGGGACGGCAGGGGTGCTGGTGCAGGGGAAGCTGGCGCTCTAGAAGCGAAAAGAAGGGCCGGCAGCGCTCAAGCCGCGGGGAATCTTTGTGGGTGATGATCTGGGAAGGGAGAGGGGACTCGCAGCTCTGGGCAGAGGGCAGTGGCTGGAAGCCCCCCAGGGGCGCTTTTCCCAGTCCCCGCACTTGCCTGGCGCCTTTCAAAGCGCTGCGGAGCCCCCTGGACAAAGAGATGAGACGGCTGAGGAGGGGGCAGCTCCTCCCCGCCCTTTAGCTCTCCGCCTCCGCGCCGCCCCTGACCGTGGGCAGGCTCGGCTCTCAGCTTCCTTTGATTCATAGCTGGCTGCGTTGCCAATAACCCTTTATAGAAGGCAGGAGGAACTCGGCACCCAGCTCCCGGCTGGCAGGGGTGGAGGGTTTCTTTAACGAAGGAACTGATTGTATTGACTTAATTTGGAAGCCCCCGAATTTCATTTGCCTTGAATTTGAAAGCTGGATTTTCTCTCCCACTTTCTTCCCAAAGGCAAGAAACAGATCATTTCTGGAAAGCTCCACTCACAGGAGCATATGGCCACCGTGGCGATCACTTGCAGAGGGGCCGGTGGATGCAAAAATGCTTTGCCAACATCTCAGCTAACACCAAGGCTAGAGGCTCATCACTAAGACGACATGCTCACGTCAGAGATGGAGACAGATCTGGGACACACAGAGGGCAGTGCGTTAGGACACAGGTAGAGGAAAGGGGCACCTTACTCAGGTGCCACCTCCCAACCCAAGCTCTGTCATGTCTATAAGGGGTCCTTCCAGACTGTAAGGACTTCGTTCTGCCTCTTTACAGGGGTCCTTCTCAGGCCACACGCACAGATGCCTCTCAGCTGGCCCTGCTCCTTTCCACAGTAAGGATCTGCCACCTGGGACAGAAGGCGAGGACTTGATTCTTAAACCAAGAACCTCAATTAGCTCCCTTGATTTTTCTCCAGAAATAGGGACAATTAATTGGACGCTTATAAATGATGGAGAGAAAGTTTCGTTGTTGTTAACAGATTACTGTGTTTTTTCGTGCATAAGATGACCCCTACTTTTCTAACCCAACATTAAGAAATCAGTATCAACTGGTTACTCCTGTGTATAAGATGACCCTGTTTTTGGTTTAACAATTTTAGACAGAAGTATTGTCTTACACATGGGGGAAAATGTGGTACAAAATGCTAAATCGTAAAGCAGAACCTGCTGAATTTCTGCTTCATGGGGTAGTGACATGAGGTTAAAGCAGCTTTTTCTCCAGGAAGGTATTTCCTCTCTGCTTAAAGGGCTGCTTGATCAATCTCATCCTGAACTCCCCCCAGGTAGGACATAGCTGAGTCAGAGCTCAGAAATAAAGAGAGTACCTTCCACCTCTGACTCAGAATCTTACCTTTAAAAAAATGAAAAAGAAAATCCGTTGAGTAAATCACTCAAGTGTAGTTCAAACTAGCCTCCCTCAATTTGAAGTGTTGGAAACTCTGTTCAATATCCAAACAGAGTGATCTCTGAGATTAAGGAGTTAAAGATTTTGATAGCGGTAGAGTTGTCTGCCCCGCTTAGAGTGAGTAGGTGGGTTGAAGAGTGGCCTGATAATCTGCTTGGTGCAAAGAAGAAAGATGGCATCACAGTGGGTTGGGCTCATCGTCTCCAACAAATGCCCTCGAGGCACTTGCGAGAACATTGTCCTTTCTTCCAAATGTTCATTTTCAAGGTTGGAAAGCTTTGGATACATTTTTGTTTAGGGATTTGGGCAACAGTAGAATCACACTCACAATACGCTACAATATGCTAGAGCCTGCCATTCAGGGTCACGCAGCCTTCCAGGGGCTGAGTATGTGGGAAGACAAGGACTCAAAGCCTAAATTACGGGACAGGTCTTTCAGGATCCTGCAGACAGGGCGCCCAGTGACGAGAAGGAAATGGAGACGCACGCATATTCGTTTGCAAAGAATGGCCTGTTTCATAACATTCCTCTGCCACCTAGTGGCATTTAAAGCCTAAACTTAAATCCTACAGCACTTCCTTAGGGATTACCAATCTGCAAGACTTATATGAGTTATCTTTATTTTTCACTCAAACACCTTGCAAAAAACTCACTCATGAGGCTCATCAGAGAGAAGTTCAAGGAGAGCTGACTTCCAGTCTGCACTGGTGCATTGGGTTGTGATCTGAAACCACTTTACTGTGAACACTGCCTGATCACATTTAGCAGGTGACAGGTTGTTGCTTTATAATACTGTGATCCATGGCACAAAAAGTACACACACGCGCGTGCACACACACACACACACACACACATACACACACACGCACACGCACGCACGCACAAGCACATACCCTTGCATTTTGATTGCTTTTGGAATTCTCTAATAATGACGTCATGCTGTTTGCATGACCGCAGTCTTTTGCCTAGGTCCTGTGACCTTGTACTCTTCTCAAGCCTGGAAGAGCCACATTCAATGCTGGTGTTCTGACCTCCCCACTACAACCGCTAACACGCATTCCGTGCTCACACCATGTGACAGGGTACCTAGCGTGCTCTGTGCTCATTATCTCATTTGACTCTCATGGCAATACTACAAGGAAGGCGCCTACTCTCATCCCAATTTTGCATATGAGGAAAAGAGGCACAAAAAGGTCAGGGAGTTTGAACAAGTGATCAAGCCCAGGCCGTCTGATTCCACAGTCTACACTCTAACCACTTCACCACAGCTTCCCCTTCAAGCTCCTACCATATCCCCACTGTTGGATCTTTTTGATGGTACAGAACTTCTCTGATCTAATTTTTCAGGCTGGCCAAGTTGCTCATCACCACACATGAATATAAGTTCTCTCAGCCAAATAAACAAAGCCCAGCCTTCTTCCAAGAGCTGATGGTCATATTTGCATTGCATATCACATTATGTCAATGGCTTCTTAGCACAGAAGCAGAGGCCTGGGAGTGACTTGCACACGTGAAAGGCTCGGGGCACATTCCAGGTGAGCAGACCGTGGTCAAGATTTCCCAGAACCATTCCAGAGGAAGAGCGTGTCCATGGTCGATGGTGTAAAATGAAATGAGGCCAGATCCAACATCAGACACTGAGCCCCCCTACGCAATCAAATGAATTAGGAACCTTTCTTAATTACTAAAAAAATCTTCCTTTTATTTGACAGAACTAAAAAAGACAATAGAAATAAACACTAACATTTAAAATCTGAAGCAAAATGTGACAGCATAAAAAAATAATAGTTGAATTTACAAATTTTCAAGTGAGCACAGGATGATCTTTTAATGATTCAACATGAACAAAATCATTTCGTTCTGTCCCTTTCAACTTTTAAATTCACTTGTGGCTCTCAGGATAAGAGTTGCTAACTCTGGTAGATGTTGTTGTTATACCAAGGTGCTCCTTAAATCATTTTAAATTAGTTTCCATTTAGAGAAAAGTACACGCCGCCGATGGAATAATGAGAATCGTCAAGCTTAATAACATTGAGGGAACAAATGCCAGACACCTTTGTACTCATGTCAGCTGAGGTCGTTTACTTTTTTTTCCTTTTCCTTTTTAATGATTATATACCAGGCAGTTAATTGGTAGCACCCATATGATTCATTGTGTAGATCCCTACTTGAGTATTTCCTCTTAACTTCCATGCATCTTTCACAACAGACATTTGATCCCTGTCAATGTATTGGATTAGAGTAAGAAATACCAGGGAGTCAGCAGCTGTATTTGACCTTGAAGTCTTGGGTGTGTCTGGGCAATACTTTTTTTTTTTTACACAACATGTAATGGATTAAAAATGATAAACCATACTCCGCTCCCACCTGTGAATGTTGAAGCTCAGGGAGCTATTTCGTTGGCTCTTGGTTAAGTCATTCAATCAAAGTAGTTAATGCAAAAATCTTTTAGGCATCATTTAATTTTTTTTTAAGCAAACTTTCTGCCAAGGGAGCTTTTCAGAACAGGAAACAAAAAACTTTTTTAAATATAGACATATAAGTAGAGATCTAGTTAAAAATATACCTCGAACCACTCCCAAGACAATGTTTTCTACTGTGTATTAAAATTCGATGACAAAGTTCTTATTCCTTTCAGTGACAATGTGGCCACATATCAAAGGGCGGCACAGTTCTTTGTCTTTGCTGAGGCCACTGTCTACGCCCATATCCTGGTAGCTAATCAACTGGCAAAGGCAAAAAGCTTGCCTGGAGACTCTGGCATACTGGCGAGCCATGCATGCCCTTCTTGTAGATTATAATAATCCACGCATGGCACGTGCTTTTTCAGTGGCCTGCAGGGTACATTGCATCTTGGCCTGCACAAATTCATCTGAAAAACCCAGAGGAAAATGTGAGCAGTGCGGAGATCTATCGTGATCTTGTTTACATGCTTCTGTTCATTTTTCTTTGGCACTGTGTAATCTGGTCTTGCTCCTGCTTAGCCAAATAGTAGTTAAGAGAACACTGAATAGTTTAGAACCCATGTCATTTATTCCGTCACTAGTGCTTGTGCATTCTCCTTGGGCCTGGACTGTGTTAAGGCTAAGGATCCTGGTGACCAGGAATTTGGTGTTCTGGTTCAGCGCCTAAACTTTAAAGTCAGATGGCTTGGGTGCAAATTCTGACTCCGCTGCTTACTAGCTGGGTGACCTCAAGCATGCTGCTTAAACTTACAGAGTTGTTCATCTCTAAAACAGATTTGCTGCAAGAATCAAATGAGTTAACTTAAGTCATTTCAAACAGTACCAGGCTGTTTTCATTAACATAGTAATGGATTAGCCCCACTGGAGAGGAGAAATTGCCTCGGCCCTTATTAAGTTATCAAAAAATGACAGGTCAGAGTGATTGTTCCTTGTCCACTGCTGGGGAGGCATTCGTTTTGCTACTGTTGTTATATTTACTGATTTTATTAAAATGTACCTGTTCAAGGCCACCATCAATACCATTGACCCTGTCTTGGAGCAGCCCATGTGCCCTGGTGTAATGAGTCCATTGAAATGGCCACAGCATGCTCTGCCTGGTGGTGGCGGAGGTCTTCTCAAAATGCCTTGCTTTTTCTTACTCCACTCCGCCATTTGAGACACAACACTTGCTAGCCACCATCATGTCTCATAACGATCTCCATTTGATTCATTTCCTTTCTGGAACTACCTGAACTCTCATCAGTTCTCGTCATGGTCCTTGACCTAATAACTATGTGGTGAAAGGTGCTCTTAGGCCGATGGTCAGAAGTCTGGCTTTGCTCACCAGGCCCAGCGCGAATCTTCCACTCTTACTGGTCAACCTGATGACTGGGTTGACTCTCTTACTGCTCTGTAGGTCCCTGCAGCCTAGACCCCAGACTTGGTCGTCATCTTGTTTGTTACCTTATTGATGTTCTGTCTTCACCTGTCCTCATTCACACTTCCAAGTGACTGCCTCCTCTTAAATTGTGGAAAAACACTGAGCACTTGGGGCTTACGCTTTCTCGGTACACCCGTTAGTAACTAACAGCAGCTCAGGGAAGCACCACGCCTGGCGCAGGATGACGATCGGCTGCCAACTAAATTTGAAAGAAAAATGTTCCTCAGAATATTTCCAAATAATTTCTCAAATTATGTTGAAGTCACCTTTAACCTGAAGTTACTTGCTTCAGGCTAATATTTGAGTCTTTATTAAAAATGTTAGCTGCTGGCATTCCCAGGGCCAAGCATTGCCCGGTAAATATTTATTGAATGAATTGAAGTATAGTAGGTACGATTATAAACATAAGGTTGTTTGGAGAACAGATGGAAAATTATATCAAGGGTCTTCTGATTATGAAGAGGATTCCCTAAACTGTATCCCAAGGAGCATTTACTCATTCATTCATATTTATTCATTTAATAAACATTTAGCACTCAATATTTGCCAAGCACTATTACAAGTGATTGACACAGAGGAACTAATTTCGCTCCTATTTCCTCTCTAAAGGACTGAATAGTCAGACCTTAAAAATTGAAAGGATGTTTGAAAAACAAGAGATGTGTAGATTTCTATGGGTCTAAGAAATGTGTAACCGATCATTTATTTCATACTCATAACGTATTTCAGGCTTACTCATTCTAGCAGGCCCCATGCTATATGCTTTATAGAACAAACCCCTTTCATCCTCATGACAATTATCTGTTGTAGGTGTTTTTGCAGACATGAAACCTGACAGGGCTCTGAGATATGAGGCTCAGAGAGGGTAGATATAGGTCTCACGTCCAATGTCACAATGACGTTCTTGCTCAAAGGACTCTTTCATGTCTGAGATCTGTGGTTCTATTATTGCTCTTTGCTTCTCTTCACCCAGCTCTAAAGCAGGCAGAAGAAAATCTAGAAAAGGTGCTGGCTTTAGCACCTTTGGGTCCATCACAGATTAGCAGTGGCCCCTACACAATGATGCCTCACCAATACATGAAGCATTTCATATTTTTAAGATATTTTGTAAACCCTGTTACCCACTAAAACATTTTATAAAGAGGCATCACTCGTAAGTCAATAATGGAGATAGATATAATCAAATCATACAAAACATTCAGTGCCTAGAGAATCTAGAAAAGGATGGAAAAATTATTTTACGTGTGCATCTTGTGTAGCATAATGACCAAGTCTTCTTGGCAGCAAGCAGATCCTGAGTTGTATCAAAACACAAATTATTTTCATTAGGAGCCATACTTCAGTTATCCATGTTGCTTTGAAACCACTGCAGGAACTAAAATGTTGATGGCACTTTCTTAGACGTAAGAGAATGAGACCCAACCACGTGGTAGGGGTGACATGTGCTTCAGGTGTCTGCTAACCGGTCTGCCTTTTTATCGTAGCACACCACAGCTTGTGTACTAATAAAGGGCGGCTGCAAACACAGCACCATTTAGACCTCCTCACCCGGGCGGCTAGGGTGCAATCCATACAAACACCTCCCTTTGGTACTCGGACTGACTACCTCAACTTCAGAGAACATCTTCGTGAGGTCAAGAGGGGGATCACCGTTCTCAGGGACAACTGGGACTCCATGGGACTCCATCCCCTACAGAGCTCGGGCTCCACGCCTCTGCCTTGGAGCTTACAAGGCACTTAACCACATTAAAAAGGGAAGGCAATAAATGATTCAGGCGAGTACACAAAGTCTTTATTGCCCATCAATTTTGACTAGACAGAAGTACACACTATTTAAAATACGTTTTCCATGATGAAGTGAGCTCTGACTTCCCATTAGGATACCAGGAAGCCTTCCTAGCATGCTTGTCCCAGCAGGGTCTCCCTCCAATCCCTCCACCCTCACCCCAAATTAACATAACAACACAATTCAGGAAGAAGCTAGTTCGGAGTCCAAAGCTGCACTCTCCTTTAGCATGGACTCCTGGGGACCTGGTTTGGGGGGTAATGGGATCTATGGGGGCTCAGGTTGGAGCAGAACTGACACTGAAAGTGTTTCTCCTATGCGGTGGGCAGAAACACGGTTCGAGACTTACAGCAAGGCAGGCGGGGTGGGGTGGGCATTCGAGAGTGTCCCCAGTGAGAGTTTGTCAGGATAGTCTGGCGGGTTTAACTGGCATTTCTTGGGACAAGCAAAGTGGGAGGGTGCTGACATCACATACATACATACACATTCCTTCCTGCACTTGGGCCTTTAATTAAAGACAAAAACTAATAGAGAAATCGATGATGTGGAAAGCCATTCTAGCATGTTTCCCAAGTTAATGTTTATTGGAAGTTACTATCATCAAGCTTACTTCAGGGGATTCTAAACTTTACACAAAACTACTTAGCACTGGGTTAAATGGTAGCAATTCCTCTCTTTAATATAACACCCTATCCCTTTTTTTGGAGAGTGGTTAGGGCAGATTAGTCTGATGGGCAAAAAACCAAAACAGAACAAAACAAAACAAAAACAAAACCCTTTGCATAATTGTAATTTTAAAATGGCTAAAAATTCCTCAGAAACAGGATACTTTTTAAAGGTACGCTTTTAAAAAATGAGAATCAAGTCTCATAATGTAACTGTAAAGGCAGGAGCACTAAGTCTGGTCACACAGTTCTCGAGAATCACCAACACGGCTTTAGCAGCTGGTTAAACGGAGGCATCTTTCCCAAGTGGCTCGTCCTGAGAAGTTCGTCCTCATTCTATATTCCCTGATGGAAGCAGGCTTTACTAAGATAGCAGCAGACTTGGATATAAGTTCTTGGGAATGGTCTTTCCAATCTTGTGGTTGCAGGTCGGTCACACTGACCAATCAAGAACCACAAGCCAACAGCCCTTTCCCAAACTCACTCTCTTCCCATAAATCGACCCTTCTCATGCAAACAAATTCACAGGCTATCAAAAGCAGACTGTTAAGGATGTCAGGAAAACTTCCTCTACTCCATTAATTTTTTATTTAGACTTATTAGGGTGACACTGGTGAACAAGAATTACATAGGTTCCAGGTGTGCAAGTCTACAGTGCATTGTCTGTGTGTCGCACTGTATGTTCACCACCCAGGGTCAGTTCTCTACCATCACCATGTAGCTGGCTCCTCCTCCCTCCTCTCTCACCCCTCCTCCCCTTTTGCCCTCAGGTAACCACTAAACTATTGACTGTGACCATGAGGTTTTGTTTTTTCTTTGTTGCTTTCAGTTTTATATTCCATATATGAGTGAAATCATAGGGTTCTTGGTTTTTTCTGTCTGGCTTACTTTACTTAGCATGATGTTCTCAAGATCTATCTATTTTGCTGCAAATGGCAATATTTCATCTTTTCTTATATTTGAGTAATATTCTATTGTGTATACATACCACAGCTTCTTTATTATCCAGTCTATTCCATTAATTTTTACCTTTATTCCAAGGATCCTGATTTCAGGAGAACCTTTCCAATAAGTGAACTCATTAAGATATGCGATATAATTTACATGTACCAGAACCATTAGAAAAAAGGAAAACACATTGTGATTTGAATTATCCATCACATACATTAACCTCATGAAATTAATGCTATTTCAATATCTTTTCATTGAACATATTAGATCTTTATTACTAAAGCCAGATAATTTGGTCAAGTTCCATAGTTTTGTGGAAAATCTATTACTAGATCATCAAGTTCACTGAGAAATTTTCACATGGGCATGCAGCCTTTTGTAAAAGGCCAAATCTTGCCATAAATAATTTAAACAGAAATTTAAAATCAATTTAATCTGATTACTATTGTTCACTGACTTCTAATAATTGAAATAATAAAGACAAACATGGAAAGCAAAAATTTCTAATCTGGTTTAAAAGAGTAAGTCAAGCAATGTGAATCAGACTCAATAGTCTGGAGAATTAGTCTGTTTAGTAAGTGGTGTATGTAAATAAATAATCAAAGATGACATTAAAATACAACTTGGTAAACAGGCATTACCTATTTAATAAGTACAATATATACATAGAATTCTCTTGAAAAGAGTCATTTTATACAGAAACATATTTACAAAATGAACAGTGTAATCAAATTAAAGATTATCTGTACAATGAACATATATATATCTATATATGAACTTTGGAAGATAAACAAGTTTCATCATCGTAGTCAAAATGGACAGCCATATTGCATTTAAAAAAAGATTCCATTCCAGAAGAAAAATACATCTTTAATATACAATTATATTTTTCATTTATTTTTCCTGACAATTCTTGATGCTTGGATACTTTTTCAATTATTTTCTCTTGTTCAGCCTTGAAAAAATTTTCAGGTTTCTAGTGCCACCAACTGGTGTTAAAAATGAACAATCTTAGTGTCAAAAAATAATTATTTTGTTTTAAAATAAAAAGGTTATTGAAAAATAGATTATTGGAATCAACATTCATAAGGCAAATTAACCGTACTGAATATCATGATTGATAAAAATATTTTCACCAGGGTAGCATATATAACATTTACCATAGTAATGGTTTCTAGAGTTTTTTTTTCCTTCTACCAGCAAATCTTGGTCTAAATTTATATGCAAAAATCTTTAGAAAATAATACACTGCAAAACAAAGTTTGGAAATACACGTGACAGCACGATTAATCTTTATGAACATCAAGTAAGCATTAATCATTTAATAAAATGGCAAAAATCTAATACCAATTTATGGTCTTTGGATTTTTTTTCCTTTTCCTTAAGGAATAATCAAACATCAAACCGTGACAAAAGTTTGGAAATGTGGGTAACTCCCAAGAAAACAGCCATCTGCTCTCAGTGTAGGTCAGTAAGGATTCATTTCCCACAGCTTCATGTCAGAGTGAGATTTCTGGGTCCACAAACAGATTGACTCTCGTCCCACAGAGGCTGGCTGTGAGCTGCAATAGCTCAAAGAGTACCCCCTACTTCTTCCCAGATATGCTCTCCATGTGAGGACGGAAACTGCTCTCTCTCTGGCCTGATCACCAATGCAGTCACAATAGCCAGTACGGTGCCTAGCAACAGCAGGTTTTCAATAAATGTGTTTATTAAATGAATAAATATCATGCTGGTAGCCTGATAAAATTATTTTCAAGATAAACTGCTTTAAATGTTATGAAAAAAGAAAGTTAAAAAGAAAACATCAAAGTTCATTCTGTCCAAACCCATCATTTTAATCATTAAAACTCCACAGGCTGAAGTTTAAAGTGGTATGGAGAAAAAGGCAGTCATAGTAAGTATTCACTTTAAACTAAAATCTTGTGAAGTGTATACATATATACACACAAAAAATCATTTCCTGCTCAAAGAAACCAAAACAGGGCCAACTAATCAAAATGGCCTTTGATCAGTGTAATTCATAAAGAACATGCAGAACAAATTTTCCCCCAGACCTCCAGTTTAAGCAGACCAGTTTCCTCTTGTGGACACCCCATTCTTCTCCCCACACACTCCATTTAGTGAGGGTAGAAGGCCCTGTGAATCCTTCTGTCCAGAGCTGCTTGTGAATCAGAGCTGTAATACACGCCTATTTTTGTACATTATTTTGCTCAGATCCATATAAAGAATACAGTAGAAACTAAACAATAGGGAAATAAAGGATTTTCTTCGAAAAATTTCCATAGTTTCTTACATTTTAGAGGGGAAAAAAGTAACAATAAGTCAAAATACGGTTTATAATAGCTTTCTTCTAAAACTGTTTCACAATTAAACTTCTCCAAATAAATACTGGCACAAATGTCAATATTGCAATGTGTCAATTTTGTATGTAATAAATGCATGTATTTTTAAAAAGGGTATAGACATAGGACAGTATGGATCTGGTCATTATTTGGTCTCCATTTACACATTTTGTGTCTTAGAAAAAAAAAAAAGGGGAGTTCCCTGGTGGTGTAGTGGCTTAAGGTTTCGGCACTGGCGCTGTCAATGCTGTGGCCTGGGTTTGATTCCCAGCCAGGGAACTACCCACATACAAAAAAAAAAAAAAAAAAAAAAAAAGTAGTGTATGAATATATATCACATAAAAAGCCTTAAAAATTTAGTTATGTTGGCTACTCTAAATTGTCTTTAGAAGTATGTCTAGAAACAAATGGGGGAAAAATTCAGAATTGCATTTATACATTCTTATTTTTATTTTTTTGCTTATTTTATTCTGATAAATTACTATTGGTAAAAAAGAACAAGACACATTATGGTAAGACTAATACTTTTTACAGCTATTTTAAAAATAAAATGATTTTATACTTATATTTCATTTTGAAGTAAAGAGATTCTGTTTTGGGGATGATATTACTCAATACACAGAAAAAATAAGATACTACACCGAATCATCTAATCCTTAGAGTAAATGATCTCTATAAACAATGATAAAAATGTTAAAACACATTAAGGGGACAGTGCTACCATGAGCCCAGCTCTGAGAGCCACACAGTTCTTCAAAGGCTTTTTTATCTATCAGCCCAAAGCTTGCTTAAGGGGAGAAAAGAGGCAAAAATCCAAAACAAAAATGAGACTTGCTGAAACATCTGCATATTAACCAAAGTATCCTATCATAGAAATAACATAAATAGAATAAAATATGAAAAACCATACAGAAATTATAACCATTGAGAAAGTATAAGAAGTGACAAAAAATTAAATGACCTAGAAATACTGATGATACTATGGTTGGCAACATTTAAGTATACATTTTACATAAGTATTGTAAAAATCCAATAGGATACATCAATTTGGCTTTAAAATTCCTTTGGTTACAGAGATGTAATTACTTTGTATTTTAAACAATACAGTGAGACACATTATATTTGGGGACTGTATGATCACCCTACTGCACTATATATCAATAGTAAAGAATGGGTGCTTAAATGAGATGGTTTACAGCGCCCTGCATTGCTCTGTCTTGGGAACTGATTCTTCATAAATATCTTAACCATTTACCTTTACATTTGCTGTTAGTAAAACTACTTCAGTTTCAAAGAATTCATTATTTATTTGTATTCTAATAACTGATCCATTTCACATTTTAAAATATTATTTTATGTAAATGAAGACTAAAAACCTCAACTAGTAATTCAAAACAACGTGCATCTGAAAAAAAATGCACCTAGCACAAATAAGGAATCCGGACAAAGGATACAATGCCTGATCATAGCTATTACCATAAGCTAGGTGTTAGCTTCCATTCAAATGGAAAGATTTAAGGATCATTCCCATTCCTCTAAAAGACAACCAAAAGTTATACTGGAATGCCAAAACACAAAAATGTTTATTACCTCTTTAGTTTTCTTTGAGTTGGAGAAATAGCATATTACCAAATGATTAACGCCTGGTCCCTTGGCGCATAAGTTTTAAAAACGAATCATTTTTAACATACATGTATTTTAAAGGGAAGTGATTTGAAGAAGGGGTTTTCAAAAGCCCTTGTAATGTTTAGTACTTCATATGACTATTAGCAAATTAAATTAGGTTGTTCTGGTTCAATGAGAGGCTGTCATCATACAGCAATAAATTTCATCAAGTTTACACTCTACAGTACACACAGCAATGCATTCCTATCGTAAAAGAATACTTTTTTACACTGATGAAACACAACAAATTTTTTACTGGCTGACACACAAAGCAAGAAACATGTCAAACAACACTGGGCAGTGGCACCTGCTCCTTGTGTGGTTTTGGTGTCTTTACTGAGCAGCAGTTTTGTGTTAGGTTTTCTTCATCCTCTGTTGTAGTTCATGCTGATGTTTAATAAGACGTTCTATTTCTGTTCCAAGTGTTTGTAGATTTTCCTTTAACCATTGAAAAAAGGAGCAGAAAGAAAACAGAAATACTAAGTATAATATGTAAAAATAGGCATATAGCTGTTTTCAGTAAAGTCCTATACATTTCAGTCATACTTAATCTTTTTACTGAAGCTAGAGTAAATTCAATACATGAAATTATTACTAGACTTAAAAAATTATTTTAAAATTCAATACAAACTATCAAGATGCAAAGACAGCACAAATAGACTAGCTGGGCCAGATAATAGCTGCAAAAAATAAAACAAAGCTGGAAAACATGTCAGAAAGCAAATGGTTTAATATTAAAAAAAAAGTCTCAGTAATCAATTTTAACTAATTAAAACAGATGTCAAAGGCCACCATTACAAAGTGAACAACTGATTCATCTTAATGCCTATCTAACAGCTAACGTGATTTTTTGCTATTTCTTTCTTTCATTGCTAGTTTTAAAAACTACTTTTCAAAAAGAGAAAAACACAAAAATATTACCTCTAGTTAAAATGGCTATCTTGCATTACGGAAACAGTGCGCCCATGTTCTAGGACAAGCTATGAAAGAGGTGCCATTTTGCCATTTTTACAAAAATGCAAATACCTTCAAAGTAATATTTTTTAGTAACGTATCCTCCAAAACTGCCTGTAATTTTCGGTTGATCTCCAAAGAGAGGTCCAGTGTCAATCCACTGTCAGCCGGATGGGATGTATATAAAGATGCCATGATACCACCCCGTCTACTTAGATGGACTTTGTTAAAATCGGATGCCTCTGAAGAAAGTGTGCCTGATTCTTCCCGTAAGATGTAACTCTGAATTATTCTGCAAAATAAAACAATATTATCAGTTATGTGCCTGAAGAATTAAAAACGTTGGAATTTGCAAGAGTCAACTAATCACTAGCATAAACATGATTAGCATAAATACCTATTAGGTTAATAACAGAACTCCAAGGGTTGTCAGGAAAGATCCAGCCATGTAACATGAAAAACAGGCATTTAAGACTGGATGTTTTCCGGACAGCTCTCATGTATTAGAAAATAAAGGAATTCTCCTTATTCAGATGGTTTCTTAAATGATCCCATTTTTTGTTCTAATATGGTTCTTAAAGATATATAAACATTATTTTTCTATTCCTTTTCTTATTACTTTAATAAAAATATTTGAGCAATTTCAGTTAATATTTTCAATTTTCCTATTATTAAACTTAGAACTGTATTCTCTTTTTCTTTTAAAAGTCATCGGCAAACTTTTCCCTAAGTCTAAAATTAATTTCAAAATAAAATTTAAAAAGTTATAGGCAAAGACCAAAATATTAAAAAAAAAAACCCCAACTCTTCAGTGTATATGGTATTTGTGAGAGGAATCTGGCACAGACAGGCTCTGAGTGTCACAGCTAGATTTGGATCTCCTGCTCTTGGTCTGTCACCTACAGAATGAGTGGTGATTCTGGAACATTTAGTAATTTGACCTGAGCCCTGGTAACTTATCTGCCAAATTAGAGAACTCATTCTCTCCCTGAATAGATGTAAGAAATCAGTAAGTTAGTAGGTGCCCAATAAATTATCCCACTCTGTCTTACCCAACAGGAAAGATAATCCACAGCCCATCCCGCTCTTAGAACCTAGGTCATTAAAATAAAAAGCTAAGTACAGCACTATCTTTTGTTAAGTCCAAAGTTATTTTAGCATCTTAAAAAAATTAATGTCAACTGAACTCTATATCACCTTAAAGGAAAGATCTGTATTTTCTTTTATCTCTATATTCCTAAACCTAGAACATAGTAAGTGATCATTAAAAGATCGGGAACTAAATGACTATAATTAAGAACTGTTTTTTGAAAGATAGGATCTTAATATGATTAATTTGAAAACAGTAACTTTACCATCTGAATAATGTATTTTGAATACAGACTATGTTATCATAATAATACATACTTAGTTTTTTTCCTAATTTCTTCCACCAATTGCTTGATGTGATCCTCCATAAATTCTATCTTTTCATTTTTCCGGGCATGTGCTTTTTGCAGCCTTACTATTCTCTCAATCAACATGGCCTTGTCTACTTCTGGAAAGTTATCCACAGCTCCCGACGACCCGGTGTTTTCTGGAGATCGATCTTCTGCACTGCTTCGGGCATTAATGGACCCTAAAGACAAAAAAAGTTCAGATACTGTACTTTGCCTACAGTCATCTCTAATCCCATATTATTTCTTCTGGTATCATTTTCAAACAGTCAATCTAACAATTGCACAGAACATAACATGAGTCATTCCTGGCCTGAGTTCTTATTTCTGAATACACTGATAGAAGAACAAACAGTTCTACTATGTCTCTCATAGTAGACCAGTAGCAACAAAGAAACAATCAATTCAAGAAAAGGTCAGAAATAACATGTCTGAAGACAGACCAATATTAAACCAAGAGAAAGAGACAGACAGAATATAGCCAGTGGGTCAAGTTCAGGAGCCAGTCTCCTTAGGTTCATATCTCACTCCTCCAGTTTCTCACTGTGTTACATTGGACAAGTTATTCACTTCATCTTAAAATGGAAATACTAACATTATTTACCTCATAGGATTATTACCCTCATTTAAGTGATTTAATGACATGTGCAGTTCTTAGAACAATGCATAAAGGAAGCACTAAGTAAATGTTATTAATACTATTTTTATCACCATCAGTTGTAAATAACTTTTGATCCTTTTTACCCTACAAAGACAGCGTTCTTTCTTTCCACCCCATTTTGAAGCTTTAAGAAAATTACTATATCTTATCCAAAGTCATACACTAATAAATGGCAGAGCTGGGATTTAAATACCTCTATGTAATTTCAAACCCATCATTTTTCTACTACACGATTTTCCCATTGCTGTTAACAGCTGCTGAAATTTTCTCCTCTAATATGCACCTCCTGGGAGGTAGTGCAGTGGGTGCACTAGAATCGGAGAGTTCAATTGCTGCAGATTTGGGGCAAGTCATGGGAACACTTGGAGTCTTAGTTTCCCTACCTGTAAAAAGGTAATCACAAGACCTCACATGGCTTCTGCAAAGTAAATGATATGTTGAAAGCATTTAGCATGATTCCTAACATGCTAAAAATGATGAACACATTGATATTTTGCTCATCATCATTTTCACAATGTTATCACCCAAAATTTTATCGACTCTCTTCATTTCTGCTTTAGACCACAAGCATATTTATCATGAGAAAAGCTAACAGATTAAAAAATACATATGTGTAGATACATAAAAAAGATAATATAATGATGGGCCATTTCATTAGTTCTCAGCTGTTAAAAGTAATATAAAAGTTAAAGAGAGAAGGATCATACTACAGCAAATCTCTCTGTGTGGATGAGTGCAATTCTGAATTTAAAAATCAAAGAGGAAATTGGTGCACAGAATAAAGGAGAAGCAGGTAAGAAAAAAGAAGGTTAGGGCAATAGATGATATAGAACCACATGACAAAATTAACAGCCTGGGTAATGATTAGAACTTACACACTTAACTGGAAATATTTTTTACAATGTATTAAAGGTAATTATTTATAACTACTACCTTTTAAACTTCAAAATGAAATAAAAGTATATCAATACCTTTTAAAGTGAAAATGTTATTTCTTTTAATAAGCAACCACTAAATGACAACTGAAACCATTATTTTTTTTTACCTGATGAACTAGAACGACTTCCCATGCTGCTGACTTCTTTATCATAGCTTCCATTCTCAACTTGATCTAATTTTCTTCGTGCTATCAGGGAAAAAATGATTCCTTGTGACAACTATCGTGACCATTTGCCCCCACTATGTCTAATTTTAATTGCTAAAATCAGTTAGGACATAATGACAGAAACAAGAGAAATTCCTTGAATACATGCTTCAGATAGGAGGGCTACAGGTGTTACTCATATAAAATGGCATGAGAAAGATACAGGCCAAACACAAAATATACAGAAACAACATTATGATAACAGCTGATACTGGCATCACTTAGGTACACTGAGCATAACTTTGGGAGTCCTGAAAGACGTAGGCGAGTATGGAAATTTCCCTCAAATTATCCTTCATTTATAGCTATAAAAAGTAAATGAATTCTTATGGCCAATACCAAAATCTAATTATATTAAGTAAATGTTAAATCTCTTATATTATTGTATTTCATCCTGTTTTGGCACAAATGAAGCAGAGGGAAAGAGCAGAGAATGAGAAGTCAGCATACACATCTTAATCATCTCTGTGTCCAAGCACTTAGCACAGACTCCCAGTAACTATACAGATTTTAAAGGAAGAGAGCTGGTTCCAGTTCTGGCTCTGAATCACTATTTGGTTAGTGTATAACCTTTCTGGGTCTCAGTTCCCTATAAATTGAAAGGTTAGGTCTCAATGATCTCTAAGTCAGAGTTCTGCAGATTGGGGTGCAGGTATCATGTATGCTGCACAAAACAACTCAAAGACATGAGTAGGGAGAAAATGTAACCACTTCTATTTTACTTATATTTGATCTGATCTTATAAAGTTTCCATTTTCCTTATGTTTTCTAATATACATAAAACAGAATAATACATTTAAAATTTGTGTGTGTGAATTGGAGAACAAATGCTTAAGTACTTTTTACTAATACAAATATGTGATCAAAACAGTTTAAACACTACTGCCCTAAGGTACATTTCCAACTCTTACATTGTGTAGTTCTGTGAATAAATGTCCTTTAGCAAAGAAGATGCTACAGACTATGTAACTGCAAGAAGTTTAGCAATTTGGTTAATGAATATTAACCCATTAAAAAGAATGCACGGCTCCAATCAATGTAGTAGAACCTGATGTAAAATATTTTTTTCTATAAATTCTAATGATTAAAGGAACATAAAACCTTCAGATCTTAGTGTGGAAGAATTTTATACCTTGCTGAAGTTGTTTGGTGAGATCCTTGACACTAGAGGCATGCTTACGTCTTTGAGTCACTAATTCATCTTTTAATTCTTCCACGTGGGTACTCAGTGCTGTAACTTCGGTTTGTTTACATGTGAGTTCAGCTTGCAGAGATTGGACTTCCTCTTTTCGCAGTTCTTCCTCTTTCAACAATCTACTTTCCTGAATATTAAATTTAAAAAAATTTTTAATAGGTGAATGTATGTTTCCATTATTTCTCACTGTTTAAAGCATTAAAAATACAAGGTCCTTGAGAGTAGATCCTTCTATCACCACTCCTTACTACGTTTTGTTTACTGAGCTCCTCAAATCCTTTGTATAGCAGTAATTCAGTGGAATACATTAACATGTTTGCCATTCTATACATGCAAAACATGTGATAGAGGTCTCTCAGTTTTTACACTAAAGTCTCAGATTATTTTTAAAAGTAACTTGAAATTACTCTCATAAGTTGGAAATGTGAAAAGTTAAAGTACTTTCAAAAATATATAGTAATTCCAGTTAACCCCTGGTTTTCTTATTTTCATAAGTGAAATACTTCTTCATAACCATTTTAGGAAAACATTTTATTTAAATTATATAAATTGAAAGGAAAAACTAACATTTCTCACAGCATTAGAAATGATAAGAGTCAGTACCAATGAAAAGAAGTGATTAGCAACTACCACTAGATTTATGCTATTAGGAAAATTTAATTTGTCCTGGTTGCTATGTTGATTTAAATGTTAAATGTACATTTATACTTACCAAATTAATATTTGTCTGTTTCATTTGTTCACATTGGCTTTGTAACTGACTTTCACTACAGGAAAGTTTATCAAACTGTGACTGTAAAGAGTTGGATTCAGACTGAAGTTGTGCATTTTTACTGGTGAGCTTTTCTGTAAACACTAGTAGCTCAGATTCTCTTTTCCTACTGCCTTCGATGTCTTTTTGTAGGTCATTAATCAAAGAATTAAGATTTTCCACTTCTTCCTTCAAATTTTCAATTTCTTGTTTACCTCTAAAAAACAAAGTTTATATTTAAGAAAAAAATTAAACCATTAAAAGACATTAAATTAGTGGTTTGAGAATTTTCATCGAATGAAGTGCTTTATAAAGGTACTTTTATTTGTTCATCTAAATACTTATAAATGATTAATATCTGTTAGGAATTAAGAGCTAGGAATATAAGTGAGCAAGACTGACAGCCCACTTTCAGAGCTTTGAGTCAATAGCGAGATTATGAGTGTGATAAAACTTTTTTTTTTTTGTAGTATGTGGGTAGTTCCCTGGCTGGGAATCGAACCCAGGTCGCAGTGTTGACAGCACCAGCACCAAAGCCTTAAGCCACTACACCACCAGGGAACTCCTGATAAAACATTTTTGATGATGAAAGCACAGAGGTCACCTACCCTAGTGTGATGCTTGAACTAACACTTAAAGTTCTGGTTAGCACACTTTTCCTGTAAAAGGCCCAGGCAGTAAACAAGCAGCTGCTCAACTCTGCCACTGTCATGTGAAAGCAGACATAGACAATACATATATACATATATATATATATATATGTTTATTTGTAAAAAGGCAGTGGGCTGGATTTGGCTTATAGGCCATAGTTTGCTAATTCCTAACCTAAAGGAAAAGTCAGAGTGAGTGGGAGAACAAAATGAGTTCCAGGTAGAGGAAATAGTAATATGCGCTAAAGCTGGAATGGGAACAAGAGAATGGCTTCTTGCTGGTCCTAACAAACAAATGTTCAATCCTGATAAAGATAAGGACTGCACTCTGTCCCTACCACTGAATACAGGGCTTGGCACATAGGAGACAATCAATCAACACTTGTTAACCAACTATTGCTGGAACACAAGAGTTAAAAAGGAGAAGGCATAGAGGGAGAAGCAAGGGACAGGTCACTAATGCCCTTCCAAACCACATTGAATCATCTGAACTTAAGGAGGCAATTCTTGAGGCAATGAAAAAAATCACTGAAAGCTTTTCAGATTTCCTTTTGAAAAAAGATTATGCTAACCACAGTGTGGGGAATGAATTAAAAGGGAAGTAAACAACAACAACAAAAAAAACAGTTGAAAAGCTGTGGCAATGTTTACAGATGAGAGTTTTAATGGCTTGGATAATGGTAGCAGCAGTGGGAATATAAAAGCTAAATGGACTTGGAAGATATTAAAGACTTAGCACTACTAATACCCTGTGACTGGTTAGATGTGCAGGGGAAGGAGAAAAGGGCCAAGGGGACTCCCAGGTTCCTGGGCTGGAAAACCACATGGATGCTACACATGACTCAGCTCAGGAACATCCAAGAAGCTTACCTATCAGTGGGATCAATGAATCAGTTTGGACATATTAAAGCTTGAGGTGTCTTTGATACTTGTGTGTCTGGAGCTCAGCAAAAAGGGCTGACGATACGGATTTAAAGTCCTGCAGTCAACTATAAGAACAGTCAGGATCACCCAGGGTTAATAATAAAACAAGAAAAGAGAAGTTTATGAAAGAAGGAGAAGGCTATCAAAGACACAGAGGAAAAGAGTGGCCAGCAGTAGGAAGGAACATCAGGAGGGCATGATGAAATGAAGCCAAGGCGTGCCATGAAAAGATAATGCACTCAGGGCGTTAACACTGAAAACTCAAGCAAAGCTTAGTCCGTGGAAGTGTCTATGAGATTTAGGGAAGCACTGGCAGTTTTTAATGGAATGTTGGGGTAGAAGCCAGAATTAAGTGGAAAGGAATAGAAGAACAAAAAAGCAAAGAAATAAAGGATCAGTATAGGTGAGACTATAGAGATGTTTGGTTGTGAAGGAAAGGAAGAAGGTAGGAGATGGTCATAGAAATTCTGATGTTTTTAAGATATAATAATACTTAAACGTAGAAAGTACCAAGATAAGAAGTAAGAGATAAAGGATAAAGCAGGAATGATTAGCAAAGACCAGGAGAAGGCAGGAGAGCACAGAATCCACAGCTGAAGCAGAGAACAATTCAATTCACAGAGGAACAGGAACACCTCTTCTGCAATCACAGAAGGAAAAGAAAGAGGAATGGTTGCAGAAGCAAGTTCACAGCAAGAGGTTAAGAGAACCATCCGTTGATAGCTCCCGCTTTTTCTGTGAAGAGGTAATCTTGCCAAGAGTAAACAGTGAGATGAGAAGGAAGATCAGAAGTATGAAGAAAGCAGTAAGATTTGGAACAGACGCTGAGAAGATAGGGAGAAGGCTCTCACTGAGGACACATGGTAGGCTTCAAAGTGTATTAATATTCCCATCTGAGGTTGCTAAACTCGAGTTTACAGCATCAGTCTGGATGATGGAAAGGATTTCTTTAGCAACACTAGGCAGCTTGGGTATCAGTAGGGTATGAAAAGTATTTGGATTCAATCTGAACCCATACTCTGCAAGTAATGTCATGAGTAGTTTAGCTAAATGGTTATATAAGACACCAAGGAATAATTTTAGCTCCCGCCCTTAAGCAACATACATGCAAAGATATAGATACATTCTATATTTTAGAAGAAAAAGTAAGTTCTGTGCATAAGTAACAAAATTTGAAAGCTAAGGAATGGAAAAAGAAACTAAAATCTACTCTGTCTTATCAACTGCTGCTGCCAATGTTTACGGGATAAAAACTGTGATTTTTATAAGCCATGATGGGAACTTCAAAGATAATCCAAAAAGTTCAAATGAAGACAGGAATTTTAATTTTTTTAGCCAGTAAAATTATAATTATTCTCATTCAATACAATAATTACATTTAAAAATAGCAACTTGAGATAGAATCAAAAAGCCTGATGATTGGCACAAACAGTAGTTGCTCATTTTGTACCTTTGATGCTGCTCCTGTATCTGATCCACAATCTTCACTCTGTCCAATAAATTCTGAATTTCAGCTTTTTGGCGATTAATAATTTCCTTATATTTTGATAATTCATCTTCTGTTCTTAATCGTTCATCTTCTAGACATTTCACCTATCACGCAATCATAAGCAAGTAAACTACAAACAGTATTTTCTTGTTCCTTATTAACCATTTCAGATAGTGGTTATAAAGAACCTGAGCAGAATTCTGAAGCAGCATTAATGTGAAGAAAATACATTGGGAAGTTAACGGTCCTGGGTTTCAAGTCTCAGAGTTCTCCTCATCTAGTCATGGAAATTTTAGTATGTCACTTTGTTTTGGCTGAATCTCCATTTAATCACCTGCAAAGAGGACAGACCTTCCCTACTACCAACCTCAAAGAATGTCATGAAGAGCAAACAGAAGGGTACATGGGAAACACTTTCAAAGTTATTAAGTGATTACAAATTCAAGGTAGTTACTTAAAAGCCTATTTCTACATAAATAATAATAAACAGTAGGTTTCACAGTCATGTTAAACGGAATACTATTCTTACAATAAAGACAATGAACACTGGAAAAACTTATTCACTTGTTAGAAATTAAAACTATATACAAGGCTATTAAATATACCCAGGAGAAATATAAAGAAAGTCTTTCCACTGTATTATTGTCTGACAGAGTTCTAAAATTCAACTACCTTTCCAATTAACTTGCTAATAAGACTGCCTATGGATCAGAAGCCCAAGGATAAGATATAAATACAGCAAATGTGTTCTAAAACAGAAATGTTTGGCAAACACTTCAAAGGGACTGAAGTATAAGACATTTTCATTTCAACAAGTCTACTTTAATGCTAGGGAGCTGATATTCTACTCCTATGAGTTATTTTATTTTGGAAAATTTCTAAATATCCTTTCCCCAACATTTAAAATATCAGGATGAGTCCAAAATTAAAAATATTTATCCTTCCTCTTGGGTCACGACTAAAGGCATAATTACCTTTGTTCTCAGTGTTCGGAGCTCATCCATGCCCTCCTTAAATGTCCTCTTCAGATCCTCCAGTTCCTTTATTTTGGCATGATGCATCTTTTAAAATGTTTAAAAGAAATGACAAATCATTATGCACTAAACTATATCTGAAATATATTGCCTGCTCATCCCCAAAGATCTTAAAAATAGATGACAATAAGCACTTGTTATTTCTCTCTTTCTGTATTTATTATGCAATCTAGGGTAGACAAACAACAAAACCACTTACTTCTAGCTGGTCAGATTTTTCCTGCATTTGTTTTTCAAGTTCTCCTTTTGTGACCCTAAGCTTAGCATCAAGTTCATTTGATTTAATTTCTTCTGACTCCTAATGGAGATGAAATAAAAAAAGTATGACTTAATTTTTGAAGTTTTATACTTTGAAAAGTGAAGAAGGCTTTGGCAATTAAGTTTACTGAGAAATACATAGCTTATGTATCTAAAAGTGATTGCATTTAAAGATTTTTAAATATGTCAATTTTGCATGAACAAAAATAGCATACTTAAGATATGTAACATAATACAGAGTGAATTTATTTTTTTAAGTTATACATTTCCTCGTACTCTTCATTCTTCTGACATTTTCCACTGTTTTTATTTGGTTAAAAACTTCTGTAATAAATCTCTATTTAAGCTACAAGTAAGTACTTTAACATAGGAAATAACCTGCCCTACCAAATACATTCCACACTTCAAATACTACAGACACAAAAAGTTAGCATAACAGGAGTACTGATATTTGATAATCTGTTAATAATCTATTTGAAAAGTTAAGCATACCTGGTATGTTTTTATCATATCCTGACAATTTTTTCGTATCTGGTCTGCTTCTTCCTTTGCTTGGATTAACTTTGTTGTTGTCTCTTTGAGTTTATCTTTGGTTTCCTGCAAAAAGACAGTGACAAGCTTGGGCACAACGATGTGATGAATGATAAGAACAGTGATCAGAGTGGGAAAGTTCTCGTCTCAGCACTGCCACTGCGGGGTCAAATAACTGAAAGCCATTAAATGAAGTTAAATATTATAGGGTTTACTAACTAACCTGATAAGGCAAGAAGAGCAAATATTAAATATGTCTTTGCACACACATAAAAGACAATTCTTTGGTTTATGGCTATGGTATCAATTCAAAAACTTGCTATTTTATAGGTTCATATTGCAGTTTGGTTTCTGTTCCTAACCACTCTCCTCAAACATCAATTCTAAAGGTTTGCAGGACTACTCTCTCATCAATTCAATTACTTTTTTTTCTTGTTTCTTATTCTTGACTTAATTCCAATTCTGACCACTCCTTACTCTGAATAGACTTCTTGTCTCCATTTCCTGGTAAATACATAAAAGAGGTAACTACGATCCCATCCTCGACATTCTTCTAAAGCAATTACATATATCCTACATATTATTCATTATAGTGCTATGCACAGATGAAGACCCAGTAAACACTTGCTGGTTCATAAATGCCTTTACAAAGAACTGGTACATTTCTAATGTCTACATACCAGGCCCATGTGCTTGCTATTTTCATTTTCTAGCTATGCACACCATGTAACCAATATCATGTAGCCTTAAGCTATTTCTCTAACCTACTCAGAGTATCTGGTTTCATGCCATTAAATATCCATTATCAACAACTCTTTGAACACATGGTTCACAGAAGACCTAGACACTTTTACTTCCTAATGCTAATATGTGTTCTAATAGGTATCAGGATCCTGTCCCTCAGGACTGTAGAAAAGGATGAGGAAAGTGCCACAGACATTAGATATGACCAAGTGCTATATTCAGATCTTGAAGCAGCTCAGGCAGTTTAGAAATCATTACCATACTGTAGGATTTGGAATTTCAATTCTTCATTCTGTAACTCAAACTAAAGGGAAATTTTTAAATAGTTTGTAGCCCTGTGTGAGCTCCAGGGGCAGTTGCCCCTCCTTTGGGCAGTTCTTTCTCTGCCTCTGTGGTTTCCCAACAACCATGCGCTGATCAAGCAGTTAGCTCAGAACTTAAGGGAAACCCACCATTCTCTAACCTGTCTTTGACCACTGTCAACACAATCCTGCCGACATTTTTCTCTGATAATATTGTATACAAATACCCAGAGATTATTAACAGTTGTAGTGACTTAGAATTATTTATTACTTAGAATCAAGTAACTTGTAATTATGATTTTAAAAGTTATCATTAAGACTATTTTTGAAAACTTGAAAATTGTTATTGCCATAATATTGGTCTTCTATTTAAGTTGTATTTCAGAGTTGTTCTTATATTTCACATTGCCGGTAATAAAAACCATCTTCAGATTTTTATTACCTTAATAGTAGTTCAGCTAGTGCTTAAAATGATAAAATTATGGCATCAGGTAGCAGCCTTTATAATTTTCCCTTACATTAATTTTTTGATAAAACGACATTCATCAGGCATAGTACCAATGGAATTATATTCATAATAAACAGATAACTTTTTCTTAAAATCTTTATATTACATTTGTATTTAAATAAGAATTTATATTTCTTGAGTATAAGACTCTTATTTTTATTTATTTATTTTTCAATGTGGGTAGTTCCCTGGCTGGGAATCGAATCCAGGCCGCAGGGTTGACAGTGCTGAAGCCTTAGCCACTACACCACTAGGGAACTCCCTAAGACTCTTAGTAGCAGTAATATTTTTAAAAATTTCCAGGTATACTTTCAACTTTGATAACCTATAGATTCTCCTCCTTCCCTCAAACTTCTGACAATGTTTAATATACAATATATGCTTAAGAAACGAAGTTAATTTCAGGTTTGTAAATAAAATGACAAAATTTAACATTCTATCTATTTAATATGTAAATCATATAAGGAAATACCTTTTCAGAATCACAAAATATTCAGGCCCAATCTATCTTACAGGAGTCGCTAAATTAAGCTTTATGCCTCATTCATTATTACTGCACTTGCTCTTAAAACTGATTCTAATCATTTTTCCACATTACAGCACTCACCTTGTGTGAATCCATTTCTGCTTTTAATTTGTTTTGTGCCCATTTTACTTTAATGATGTGAGAGCTGACATCTTCCTTTAATTTGTCCATTTCTCTGATGAGTCTAGTAGTTTCACCTTCCTAAAATAATAGGTCATATTTTTCATTTAACAATCAATCAATTCTTTATGTTTCCTTTATATTTCCTCAAAATAATTAATGTAGTAACACTGTAATTCAGGAGCTGGCACGTTATGGCCAATGAGCTGCAGAAGTGATTTAAAGTATAAATATAAGAGGGCAATAAAATCCTAAATCCAATTAACAGACATAATTAACATCTATATTTTAACCAACTAGACACGTTACAAGTATAATACAAGCATACCTTTATGATTTTTCTCAACTAGCTGGCCTTAAGGTAAAATACGAATTAAACTGGTTTTGCCAGAATTCCTGAGGACAATGACAACATTCCTGAGCTAAAAGTTAACTAATAAAAAATAACACTCATCACTAAGAAATGATAATCTACTGGAAACAAGACCATACCATGAGGCTGCTACTTAATGCAAGAGTTGTAAATAGCTCAGTAATTAAATTTCCTTGAACAGCATCTAAGAACATGTTTGTTTTTCCTAAGAAAAATATAAATTCTATTCTATAATGAATAGTGTTACATTAAGATTCTGGTCAAATTATATTTACATGCATTTTGACACTACTATGTATATATCTTACCAAAATAATCTTCCATTGAGGCACAAACTCGATTTTTCAACATGCAGATTTTATTTAAAAGTTTTTAAAAATATCATCAAGAAAAAGTTATCTAATAAACATATGTGTCCATTTCTCATTTTTCCCAGCATACAGTTTTTGTAGACAAGTAACAAGATACTAGAATTATGAAAGTATGCATATCCTTACAAGGTAAACTAAAGAACTTTATGTTTAATAGTGGTTTAACTACATAAAGTTATGATTGCTTGATTAAGTAAGAAAAAGCTCTAAGAATAAATTTCAAATTATGTACAAAAGCACAAATTGTACCTTTGTTTCGTACAGCTGGTGCAACCGTCCTTTCTCCTGAGAAAGCTGCTTAATTCTGTTCGTGTTTTTCTCACATTCTTTGTTTGCATCTCTAAGTTTTCTCTCAAGTGTCTCTTTTTCCTTTCGCAGGTCTAAAGACTCTTTCTCACCTCTTACATACTTCATTACCATTGCTTCTTTTTCCTGGCGAGCCTCTTCACATTTCTTGTTGGCCTTTGAAAAACAAACATCTAGCATTAATAAAAATTATTTTCTCAAATAAAATAATTTAAATAAATAATATTTTCCTTTAATATTACCAATGTATTTTTGGGGTTCGGAACAACATTCCCAGGACCTGTGTCATGAAATTTTAAAAAGAAAAGGAAAAATTCACAATTATAGAAAAAACATTAAACTAATTAATATCACTAATATTCACTCTTACCTTTTACCATTCCTTTTACTTTGGCTGACATGGCTGCTATTTCCTGTTTACTCCTCCAGACTCACTTCCCCACTCTTTCCTATCTACCCTGAGCTCCAGAAAGATGACCATCAGAGACCACCAAGTCCCTTGCCCTCATATTTCCAGTTGGATTCAGTCAACAGAAGGCACTAGGCAGATAAGGAAGATGGGAAGAGGGTGAGAACTGTCTCCTCTAAAGCCACCACAGGTTGGCCAAAGGCCATTGCTCCTATCAGGTACCCTTCTCTATACAACTACCTTCTCTGGTTATACTACCTGTGCCATCTCCTATTCCTTTAGCCCAAAGAGTGATAAATGGCTCCTCCAGCAGCCCCAGGAGTCTTCATTTCTATTTTCTGCCAGTATACTTACTGCATGGCTAATAATTTCTAAAATCTATAATCTCAGCTCCATAGAAAAAAGTAACAATATGCTGATTAGTGTTTTTCTCACACTAATGATCACCATCTCCCTATATATGAAGTTTTCTAAAGTATTTTGCACTTAATAAGAAATTAAGTGTGACCTCTATATACTCATTTAAAACTCTTTATTAATGTAAGCTAGTATTCCATATTCTGAAATTTTATACAATAAAAACTTTTACAGATAGCTCTTTAAGTAAGTTCATAGTTTTCAAACATGATAGAGCACATATTTATTTTATAGAAGACAGAATCTTAAGCTTCAGGGATTTTCAATGACATCTAGTGGTAAATGCTAATTAATACTGTAACTGAACTGAGAAAGGTATAGTATCAGGAAAATGTAGGAAAAGCTCCTATGTTCTGATGAAAAGTGACTGGAAAAATGTCGCACGAAGTTCTAGCTAAGCACACTTAGTAAAACATTCAAAATATTATGGATATACATATGAGTACGTTTTAAATAATACAATCGGGATTTCCCCCCTCCCCCCATCAAACTAGCCTACTGATTTACAAGAGAAATTAAGGAAAACATTGGAATTAGGGATGTCACAGATCCCTGAAGATCTGGCAATGTGCCTGTGGACAAGGATTCAGAAACTGTTGGAACTGGCTAACAGGTTAGTTATATTTTTAGACTAACTGAATAACTGTACTTAGAAAAAAAAATCTTTTAATGGTAATGTCAACTTTAAAAGAAGTCTTTTCAAGACAACTTAATGCTCAGGCAACATACTATCTTCCAGGAATACAAAGAAGAGTAAGTCATGGCTTCTGCCCTGGAAGAGCTGACTACGTAGTAAGAACAATATATAAACAAACGTTATAATGCAGTATAATTTCTAGTGGATGAATGTACAAAGTCCTTTGAAAACACAAAAATACTAACATTCCCTGGGAAGAGGTGGCATGAAGGGTGAAAAATGCTGTACTTGAAAACTAGGTGCTATACTTGAGCTAGACATTGAAGGTTAAGTAAGATTCAACAGCGTACAACATGTTAGTCAAGAAAAAGAATTCAAGGTAGAGTGATTATCAAGGGCAAATACCTAAAAGTATAAAATAACATAGTATATTTAGAGGATATCGAATCATTTTGTAGGGTTTAAATTTGATGCGTTGGTTGGAGTGAGGAGAAAGTAAGTATAAAACAAAGGAAGGTAGAGATTAGTGCCTGAAAGGAAGAAGGGCTTCTCTTGTCTGCCAATGACTTGAGATTTTTATCCTACAGGCAATGGAAAGCCAAAGAAGGATTTATAAATCAGAACCATTTATTACATGTGTTTTAATAACTGGTGGTGGCATGGACACTTCATTTAAGTGGCGAGGCAAGAAACAGACAAACCAGAAAAAAAGGCAATTACAATAAATAAGGTAAAATAAAATAGATGAGCTTCTTGACTACAGCAGAGAATGTATACCAGAATTACAAGCTTCCAATCAAGCAGCGGGGAACAAGTACATGAACATGTACACATGAGCACACGTGGTAAGACGCATAACCAAAACAACAATCATTAGCTATGGAAAAAGGAATGGGATATAACAGGAGTGGGGGCAGGAAGGGAGAAGTACAGATGAAGAAGGACTTTCATTTTCCATTCTATATACACTACTGATGTCCAAAATCATCTAACAGAATTAGTTTAATATATGAAAGAGTCATCAGAAAGTTAATAATAATAATAATGACTTATAAAATACCTGTTCCATCCGATGGGCCATCTCTTTGTGTAACTGCTGAACTGAATTTTTAGCTGCAATGTCTTGAGCTGTTAGTTTATCTTTGGCAGCTTTAACTTCTTTATTAAGTTCCTCTATTCTTGATTCTAACTGTAAAGAAAATTATTTCTAGATTAATTTTATAGTTATACCAAAGAGACCACCAATACTTCAAATAAACACAATGTAAATAAACATAAAGAATACAATGGATAGCCTTCAACCACAGAAATCAAAACTAAATGTTAGCAATGTTTCTATATCTCATTAGAATTAAGTTAGTACAAGTCTATGGAAGTAACTAAAAAAAAATAGTGAAACTATGAAAAATTTAAATGTAACATATTCACTTAATGCAAATGAAAGCAGTAAAGAGAATAGTGGAACAAAATAGATATGAGACATACAAAAAATAAAAAAGAGTAGACATTAATCCAACTGTTGATAATAACATTAAATGAGATCTATTAAATAATCATAACAAAAGGCAGAGACTGTCAAACTGAAATAAAAAAACTAGACCCAACAATAACGATGTCTACAAGAGATGCTTTAAAAGGCGAAAGATTTATGCAATCTGAAGAGAAACCAGAGTATAAGAGATGCTTTAAAGATATAAACAGATTGAAAGCAAAAGGATGGAAAAAATATATCATGCAAACAGTAACCATAAGAAATTAGGAGTGGCTACATTAGTATCAGACAAAATACGTTAAAATAAAAGGTGTTACTAGAGAGAAAGAGGGACATTTCATAATGATAAAAAGTCAATGCAGCAGAAAGACAGGACAATTATAAATGTACATGCACCTAGGAACACAGCACCAAAATACATGAAGCAAAAACTGACTAAATAAAGGAGGAAATACACGATTCAACTATAGTTGAAGATTTCAATACCTCACTTTCAGTAATTGACAGATTTAGGCAAAAGATTAACAAGAAAATAGAAGATGTGAATAAAACTATGAAATAAGTAGTTCTAACACATCTGTACAACATTCCACCCAGCAACAGCAGAACTAACATTTTCATCAAGTGCACATGGAATATTCTCCAAGACAGAACATACGGTAAATTAAAACATGAGGCAAATCTCGATAAGTTTAAAATACTGAAATCATATAAAGTATCTTCTCCAACCATAATGGAATGAAATTAGTACTCAATAACAAAGAAAGATATTTGAGAAATGCACAAATACGTAAAAATTAAACACAATGGGAGAAATCACATGGGAAATCAGAATATATTAGGTAATGAATGAAAATAAAGACACAACATACTGAAACTTAAATGACACATCTAAAGCAGTGCTTACAGTGAAATCTATAGCTATAAGCATCTGAATGAAAAAATGGAATAAGGAATAGAAAATAGAGAAAAATTAACAAAACGAAAAAATGGTTCTTTGAAAATATCAACAAAATTGACAAACCTTGAGCTAGTTTGATCACTAGAATCTAAAGACAAGACATACTGACATTAATGAAATAAAAAGAATTATGAATACTATGAACAATTTAACTTAGATGAAATAAAAAATCTCTAGCAAAACTGGCTTAAGAATAAAAAATCTGACTACACCTATAGTAAGTAAAGACATTGAATTAGGAATAAAAAGTTTTAAATGACATACAAAAAAGTTCAGGCCCAAGTGACTACACAGGTCAGTTTTACCAGGGGAGCAGAGGGCTCGCTTCTTAAATTATGTAACTGTCTAACCACTATGTTGTACACCTGAAATTAATATAAAATAATAAATGTTAACTGTAAATGAAAATTTTAAAAAGAAGGGGAAAAGGTAAAGGGAAATAAGAGGTTCCAATTTCCATGTATAAAACACGTCGGTCACAGGGCCATAATGTACAGCACAGGGAATGTAGTCAGTAATATTGTGACAGCGTGGTACAGTGTGATAGCTGCTGGACTTAGCATGGTGATCACCTCTTTTGGCACATAAATGTTGAATAGGGGTCCCTGGTGGTGTAGTGGCTAAGGCTTCGGCACTGTCAACGCTGCTGCCTGGGTGTGATTCCCAGCCAGGGAACTACCCACATTAAAAAATAAAAAAGTTGAATAACTATGGTGTACACCTGAAATTAATATTGTATGTTAGTTATCTATATTTTAATAAAAATCCTAAAAAAGAAGAAGGGGGTTTGAGGCCAGCCCTTGAAAAAATAAAAAAGATGGCAACACTCCCCAAATGAATCCATAGATTCAATGCAATCCCTAACAAAAACCCAGTTGGCCTCACTGCAGAATGACAAGCTGATAGGAAAATTCACATGGAAACACAGGAAACTGAGAACAGTGAAACAATCTTGAAAAAGAACAAAATTCAAGAACTCATATTTCTGAGTTTCAAAACCTTACTACAAAACAATAGGAATCAAGACAGGGTGGTACTGGCATTATGACAAACATACAGGTCAATGAAACAGAATTGATAGTCTAGAAATAAACTCATATATCAACTGATTTTCAATCAGAATGCCAAGGCTATCAATAGAGGAAGAATAAACAGCCTTTTTAACAAATGGTTCTAGGACAACTGGATAACCATATACAAAAAAATGAAGTTGGACCCTCACATCATACTGTATACAAAAATTAACTCAAAATGAATCAAGACCTGAATATAAAAGCCAAATTGTAAAAGTCAGAGGAAAACACAGGAATAAGTCTTCAAGATTTTGGATTTGGCAAGAGTCTTGCATATGACATCAATTGTACAAACAATAAAAGAAAAAATAGATAATCAAAATTTAAAACTTTGGGTCATCAAAGTACACTATGAAGAAAGTGCAAATATACCCACAGAATGAAAGACGATACTTGCAAATCATATATCTGATAAAGTTTTATAATCAGAATATAAAAATAACTACCACAACTCAAAAATTAAAAAAAATTTTAAATGGGCAGAGGACTTAGATATTTATGCAGAAATGTCTATTTCAGATATACAAATGACCAATAGGCACAGGAAGAGATGTTTAACTTCACTGGTCATTAAGAAAATGCAAACCAAAACCACGATATAACATTTTGCACCCCTTAGGATAGCTATAAGCAAGAAATCCAATAGTAACGGTGTTGGAAAGGGTATGGAGAAAATGGAACCCTCACATGCTTCTGGTTGGAACATAAAATGGTGCAGCTACTTAGCTCCTCAAAAGAGTAAATACAGAATTGTCATGTGACCCAACAATTCCACTCCTAGGTATATACCCAAAAGAAACAAAAGTATATGTACAAAAACTTGGATATGAATGTTCACTGCAGCATTATTCATAAGTGCCAAAAGGTGTAAACAAGCCGAATATCCATCAACTGGATAAACAAAGTGTTGTATATAGTGGAATATTTGAACATTAAAAGAAATGAAGTACTGAGACACGCTACAAGGATGAACCATGAAAATATTATGCTAAATGCAAAGAAACCAGACACAAAAAGGCCACCTATGATATGATTCCCTTTATACAAAATTTTCAGAATAGGCAAATATACAGAGAGACTGAAAGCAGATCAGTTGTTCTCTAGGACTAGGGGAGAGGGGAGGGTTAAAGGGAAATGAGGAGCAACTGCTAAGGGGTTCAGGGTTTCTTCTCCGGGTGATAAAATATCCCAGAATTGTAATAAACAGTATACAACTAAAAACCACTGAATTGTACAACTGGAATGGAGTTACATGGTGTATAAATTGTATCTCAATAAAGCTGAAAAAAACCCCTAAATGTTAGCTTACAGTACATGTAATAAATTTCCTTATGACAAAATTATCCAGAGCAACACTGTCCAATTGAAATACAAGCCACATGTATAAATTTTCTGATAGCCACATTTTAAAAGGCAAAAAAGATAAAATGTTTTATTAAACCCAATATACCCAAAATAGCACTTCAACTCATAATCAACATGAAAAATGGAGCTGTTACACATTTTTTTGGTACTAAGTCTTCAAAATTAAGTGTGTGAAAGGTCTGACAATTAAGTTTATGAACTTGCACTTACGCTGGCAGCAATGTACAAACAACTCGGTAAGGTGTCATAACCTTAGTATATCTGTGAGTCACAGCTGTGTTCGAGTCAATGTGTGGTGGTGTCTTGCTGAGTGGCATTTACTGTTGTTGCGTGTTTTTGTGTGCCGTCGCGAGAATGTCAGAGCTTGAATTAGAGCAACGAACAAACATTAAATATCTTGTTAAACTTGGCAAGAGTGAAAGTGAAATTAGGGACATGTTAATCCAAGTTTATGAGGATGTCATGAAGAAAATGGTAGTGTACAAATGGATTAAACTTTTTACTAAGGGGAAAGAGTCCCTGATGAAGGAGAGGTGAGGGCAGCCAGTAACAAGCAGAACTGACAAAAACATTGCAAAAATTCATTGAATTAATTGTGTGTCAAAATTGTTGGCTGACTGTGAGAAGCATAGGAGACCAAGTAAACATCAAGAGAGAAACAATTAGGAAAATCTTCACTGAAAATCTTGGCATGAGAAAGGTGTGTGCAAAAATGGTCCTGAAGGAGCTCACTGATGAACAAAAGCAAAGGAGAGTCAAAGTTTGCCAAGACCTTTGGAGAAGCATGATGATGTTTGGGCCATGTTATCACTGGTGATGAAACATGAACGTACCAATATGACCCTGAAACAAAGTGTCAAAGTGCACAGTGGAAGTCAGCCAATTCTCCATGACCAAAAAAGTTTTGTCAGTTCAAACCAAGAGTCAAAACAATATTGCTAATCTTTTTTGATATCAGAAGGATTGTTCATTACATGTTTGTACCAACTGGACAGTCAACCCAGTTTACTATTGGCAAGTGCTGAAAAGCCTGCATGAAAAAGACATAAACGACCTGAATTTTTTGCCAACAACTCATGGCTCTTGCATCACAACAATGCACCAGCTCACACGGTACTGTCTGTGAGGGAGTTTTTAGCCAGTACACAGTTAACTGCATTGGAACATCCTCCCTACTCACCTGATCTGGCCCCCAATGACTTTTTTCTTTACCTGAAGATAAAGGAAATGTTGAAAGGAAGAGATTTTGATGACATTCAGGACATCAAGGGTAATACGACAACTCTGATGGCCATTCCAGACAAAGTTCCAAAATTGCTTTTAAGGGTAGACTAGGCACTGGCATTGTACATAGCTTCCTAAGGGGAGTACTTTAAAGGTGACGGTAGTGATGATATTCAGCAATGAGGTATGTAGCACTTTTTCTAAGATGAGTTGCCGAACTTAATTGTCAGACCTCATATTTTACACTTACAGTACCTTTCAATTGCTCAATAAGCAATATACAACTAGTGGCTGCCTCCTTAAATGGTAGATACAGAGATAAAATTAAGAAAATTCTGCTATACCGGCTAGCAAAGAAAAACAAATCCAATTCTCTCTTTTAAAAAGGTACAACCACTAACAAGCTCGTGAAAAGGAATAGCTCTTGGTCTCTCCCATCTATTCAGTCTGAAGTTTGTGGTCACTAGCAGTGATCTGTTACCAAAGTATGAATGCAGCCTATTGTTAAGGTTCCCTCGCACTTTATAATTCTAAGTTTAATTTATATTGGTGGCCCTAGAGCACATACAATCAGAATTAAATAAATAAAATTTTACAAATTAAGTAGTCACCTTCTAACTATATAAATGTTCATTAAGTATACCAAGCTATAAAGTGAAACCTGGTTTAATTTTTTATTACAGTGTTACCTATTATTTATTGTTATCTTCATTATATAGCTTTCTGTGAAAGATACCAGCCTGAATATTCACTTTATTGGTCCATGCATCACAGGGGGAGGGGAGGGGAAGGGAGGGAAGGGCAGGAGGCCGGGAAACCAGCTAGCAAGATAAAAACCTGAAGTAGAAGAGTCAGTCTTCTCAGTGTAGTTCACAAAATACTGAGAATAGAATCGTATTAAACTATAAGCTTAAAAATATTCTGATGCCAGATATAAATATTTAGTTATGTATTATTTTTACCTTTAATTGGTAAAAACGGTTTATTTGATGACCAAATCATATTCTTTTCTTCTCAGATTTCTATTATATACAGAATACAGTCACACATATAAGAATATAAATTTACATAAAAAAATCAGACTATGATTCCCACTTCAAAAAGAGAATGCTTTACATACCAAGCAATTCTCTGCATTTCAAAATATAATTTAACTTACAGAACTTCAATTTACACACAAATTGTCAGGAATGTATGTATTTATTTATTTTATAAATGGAAACATAGAATCTTTTAAAAAATTTTAATTTTTCAATTTTAGTTGACACACGATATTATATTAGTTTCAGGTGTGCAGCGTAGTGATTAGACATTTATATAGCTTACAGAGTGATCACCCTGCTGGGTACTAAGTGTAGTACCCATCTGACACCACACACTGTTACAATATTGACTATTGTCCCTATGCTGTACTTTAATTTACATCCCTGTGACTGTTTTGATAACTGGCAACTTGTACTTAATCCTTTCACCGTTTTCACCCATCTCCCCAACTCCCCTCCCATCTGCAACCTGAAATATAGTCTTTAAAGATTATTGTCTTTTATACCTGTTTAATTGTGTTCATATGCTGCTTCTCTGTTTCTGTTCTTTTTTTTAGTTCTTCTCTTAAATTGTCTTTTTCTGAACAAATGTCTAAGATGAGCTCCTGATGCTTCTTATTTTCTTTAATTAACCTAAATATAAAAAGGGCAGTATAAGTAAAACAATTTAAAAAGGAGATGTGGAATATAATCTGTTTCCAGATTAGGTTGTAGATAAATTATTAATAAATCAACATTCTTAAGTAATCCTCCTGTAATGATACATTATACTTTGCAACACGTTCTCTGGCCAGTCAGGCTATTGACTGTTTCCTAGAAATTTGTATACTTCAAATCAAGTGAAATATAATCAGAAAAAGAAAACCATGCTCTTTTATGTCTTGGGGCATCTCAATTATGCACTTCATCCCTTCAGCACCTAAACCCCTTCCAATCAGTAATTCTCAACCAGGCACTTGTGTGGAGACAGTTTTGGTTGCCACAACAGGGGTGTGGGTGGAGGCCAGAGATGCTGCTAAACATCCTACAATTAACAGGACAGCTCACCACCAACAAAGAATGATCTGCCTGCCCCTAAACATCAGTAGTGCTCAGGTTAGGAAATCTTACTTTAGATTTTAAGAATACCTTATTCTAATAGTTATAGAAGAGTAGTCAGTATGAAATAACAAAAGTTTAAGATGTTTCACTTTCAGTACTCTAGAAAAATATAACTAAAACCTTAAATGTTACCTGCAAAGTCTTATAACTGTAAAATACTTAAGATGGTCAATCGCTGGTATTTTAGAATAGCGACAGCTATTACTTGACATTTATTGCACAATTATATTTATTAATTTTACATGCATTATTTCATTTAATATTCAAGTCTGTGAAATTAATGTCTATGAAATTATGCTTTATGAATAATAATTTTTAAAAAACTGAAGCCTAGAACTTGTTCCAGGTCATTTAGTAAGTGGCTGAAATGCATTTTGGACCCAAGTCTAATTTCATAGCCCAGGCCTCTCCATCTTCTACTCTGAGGATCTCTCATTCACCCAACAAATGTTTACTGGGTACCTACCATGTACTTATACTATTCTGTTAAGAGTATGTCAGCAAACCATCCCTGGCCACACGGAGCTCATGTTCTAAGGGAGAATATTAAAATAAACAACAGTAGGTGTCTAGTAAGACGTCAGATAGTGATTAAGTCCTATTAACAAAACTGAATGAGAGCAAGAGGACAGAGAGATGAGCTATGGTTTTAGATAAGGTTGTCCAGGTAGGCCTCTTTCAGCACTACAGAAGTGTAGTGAGGAGGAGAGTCCTGCAAATGTCTGAGAAGCAGAAAAATGTAGCAGGCAAGTTTGTTCAAGCCTTTTATTGTTACAGTAGTTTAACTTAGATTATTGGTATGATTGAGGTGTACACTCAATTTGTTGCAGAAACTCCAAGAATTGTGGCTATAGTTCATAAGTAAACAATTTAGGGTGGGAAGAATTGAAGAGCAGCAAGCCCGCCAACTGTTTACTCTTACATGCCAAATGCACATCCTATACAGACACTGTTCTTAATTAACAATTCTGGTGGGTACCTTGAACAACAATATTGATATTAGAAAATAGGGCAATGGATATACAAATAAGAACATTTATTTGGAAATATATACACTCATGAAAATTTAAACCAAAAAACTGAAAAGCTGTTATCTTTACAGAAAATTCAATGAAGGCAAAAGAAAAAAATTCGTTTTTTCAGAGCTAACCTAAGTCATGAAGCACTTAACTAGAATTAAAACTATTATGTTACATACATAACAGATTAACCCGGATTTCAAATGATAGTGTCCAACATTTTTATAATGCCTTAATATCCACAAGACAATCCCATCAGGTAAGTATCATCCCTCATTTGGATGAAAAGATCTTTGACTCAGAGAGGTTGATTTGGCCAATGAAACACAGCTTACAAGTGGCAGTGGAACTCTACCAACTCTGGACTTCTGATCACAACTGTGCTTATCCCAGTCCACCATACTGCCACTTTTCAGGCAGGATGGGGTAAAAACAAATTAAGTTTATCTAAAAAATATTAGGAATATAGTAGAAAATTTAAAACTTATAACTAGTTCATTTCAGATAACCACATTAAAAATCCTTTGAAACCAGACTACTTAGGCTCAGATTTTAACCTTGCCATTTACTACCATGTAACCTTAAGCAAACTGCTTAATCTATCTGTGCTTCAGGTACCTCATCTGTAAAATAATAATAATAATAGTTCACACCACATAGAATTGTTATAATGATCCTATGAGTTAATATATGTAAAGTGCCAGGCACATAATTAGCAAGTATTTGCTGCTTTTATTATTAAATATACAATATCTTATAACTTACAAGATAGACATGAAAGTGGTTAAGAGTCCAGATCTAAGGAAAGTGGGAAGAGGCATCTGGGGTACTCTCAAAGGGAAAGTCTAAAAGAATAGGAAGAGATAGCAGGAAAATGAGGAAGTTACCCTAAAAAGTTTAAGAATGGCAGAAACACTGATGGTTCAAGTACAAAGGCATATATAGTTTATTCATAATAGCAGCATTCCAGTAAGAATATGAGTAGGAGTAGCAGCCATCAGTTTTAAGGTAGTATTAAGAATGTCTTGGAGTCTTACAAGAGATATTTGTACTTATGTTCACAGCAGCATTATTCATAATAGCCAAAAGTTGGAGGCAACTCAAATGTCCAATGATGGACAAATGGATAAACAAAATGTGATATATACATACAGTGAAATACATTATTCAGCCTTAAAAAGTAAGGGGAAAAAAAGGAAATCCTGACATATGTTACAACATGGATGAACCTTGAGGACATATACTAACTGACATAACCAGTTACAAAAAGGCAAATTACTGGATGATTTATATGAAGCATCGAAAGTAGTCCAACTCTTAGAAACGAAGTATAACTGACCCTTGAACAACACGGGGCTTGGTGTACCAATGTGATATGGTTGAAAACGCACATGTAATTTTTGATCCCCAAAAGCTTTACTAATAGCCTACTGTTTACCAGAAGCCTTAACTGGCAACATAAGCAGTTGATTAACATATATTTTGTATAAGTATCATATACTATAGTCTTAGAATAAAGCTAGAGGGAAAAATGTTAAGTAAATCCTAAGAGAAAATGCATTTACAGTATTGTATATATTTATTTTAAAAGTGAACTTGCATAGTTCAAACTCCCGTTGTGCAGGGGTCAACTGTAGGATGGTGGCTGCTAGGGGCAGGGGAAAAGAGGGAGATGTTCAATGGGTACAGAGTCTCAGATCTCCAAGATGAAACAAGTATGAAGCTCAGCTGCAAAACAATGTAAATATAATATACTTCACCCTACCTAACTGTACACTTAAAAATGGCTAAGACTGTAAATTTTGTCAGGTGTATTTCATCACAATTTAAAATAAAAATTAAAAAAAAAAAAAAAACAACAGAAAGAAAAAGAGGGCTCTGTATGTTAAGAGGTTAAAAGGTCACTGGATAAACCAAGAAGGATGAACTGGTTGGGGAAGGCTGATCAACTGAGCAAGACAGTCTGGAAGACTTAAGAGTAGAAAGAAGCAAGTTGATCATTAAACATCAATTACATATCCAGAGAGATTTGGATTGCAGTCTATTTTCTTCTGTCATCCTCCTCTGGTATGTAGACTTCCTTCTCCCCTTTATCTACACACACACACCTTCCATTCCAAGCTTTTTTTAAAGTATCATTTTTAAAAAAGAGAATCAGTCCGTATTTTAGTGAAGGCTAGTAGTATGTTTTATATTCCATTCTTAAAGGTTATAAAAGAGTGCCTAAAAACATGCATCACTTTCCAAAGTAAATCTAGAATAAAAATATATAGTGATATAATACTATTAGGAAACGATAAAGTAAAATTAAACTTGTTAAAATAGAAATTAACTGCACAAATTCAAAAAGTCTAAAAATAACTACGTTGTTATTTACTGAATGACAATCAACCAATTCTTCTGTTCTCTAAATTTTTAATTTTTTTAACCCAATGAATTTACAATGGGGATTTTAAGAATAACTTTTTTAATTTTATGACTTCTCATTTCCTTCTAAATTTCCTAGTTTTGACATTATGTTCTACATTCTTTCAAAACTGAAAAATCTGAGTTATCTTTAGAAATATTTCAAGATCTTTAATAAACTTACACTATTTAACAAAATATTCCTTTAGACTTACATATTAAGACATATAAAACAAACAGAAGTTTTGAATCATATTCCAAATATTGACTTTATATATACACCTATGGTTACATAAGCATATATAAACATATATAACTTATGTTCATATATACATACACACACACACAGATGCATACCTATTATGTCTAAAATAGTGAAAATAACCACATTCTAAAAAAATAAGTATGTCTTAAATAACTGGACAAACTTCGTATTTGCTCAATTATACAGTAAATACATGTTTTGATCAATTACAATGTGCATGGCGCTACTGTGGAATTATAAGTAGACAGGACAATACCTTCCTTTAAAGAATGCCATCTTTAATCTCTGTGGAAAAAAAATAACCTGAAAGAATAAAAAAACTTACTCCTTTATGGTGTGTTCCTGCTGCAAATATTTTTCTTGCACACATTTTTCAAACATAATCAATGCATGTTCTCCCTTATTCATTCCATTTGGTTTTCGGTGTTCTGCAAAATCTGTACCTAAGAGCTCAGATTCTATTTCTTCCAACAAATCCTCTGATGCTGAAACAGTCTTTATTTTTGAAATGAGCTTCTTAGTGCAATCCGTATCATAGGGACTCTCTGAATAAGTCTTTTGACTAGCTGCTTCTGTAAATGCAGATGACCTTAATTCCTCCAATATTTGAGTTACTGTCTGTTCTGTTTCATTTGGTTTTGAAACTGGTTTTGTAAAACTGCCACCAGAAAAATTAGCTATTTGTTCTGAATTTTCTGGGCATATGTCTGTTTTAACACAAGATACCTCACCTCCACCATGATCTGGAGTATAATTTTCCTGTGCTTCAGTTTCATTATTGCATTCATTAAGCTGACTTGAAGTTTTATCAAAGTTTAATGACAACAGTTTGGATTCATTTTCTAAGCTGCTGCTTTCATCACCAGAAAATGAGTTACATGAGTCTTCCTTTAATTCAGATGTCTTCCCAATACTTCTGTCAGAGGAAATGGAAGCGATGTGCTCTGTCTCTGTCATGCTGACTGGCAACAATTCACTCTGCATTTCTTCAAATCTGTTCCCAATCTTCGTTTTACATCTAAGGAAGTCAAAATATCCAAATTAAAAAACTGAGAAAAAAAAATTTTAAACCAAGACCCCATATATACTTGCATATATTCCACGATGGGGAATAACTAAGGCCACAAGTTTTATCACTAATAATTCTTTTAAATGCCATTCTTTGAGGAAAAGAAAGAAAGAAAGAAAAGAAAAAAGAAAAGAAAAGAGAAAAAAGAATCCAAGTGTGCCACAACCACTAGGGTCCTACAGAGTCTTATTCTCTTTCCTCCTTCAATTCAGTCCCACAACTCCACTTCGGTTGCAGTTTGGCATTCCTCAATCACCCCCACAAGAAGTTGGGTATGAAATAATACTAGTAATTGGAAGATTAGTGCCAAAGAATTGTTTAGCTAGAATTCCTTCAGCTCCATGAGAGGAAAATGACTACATCTCAATCTGTAAGAAAATAGTAGAGAAAAACGAGACAGCAATGCAAACACCAGAAAAGAAATTACAAACCAAGATAATAAAACAATGAACATTAATGATGACAAAAATTTACTGAGAAGGAAAACTAAACAGTAACAGAACACAGCTATTTATAACCCATATACCAGCGCTTCACTGAAAGAAGTTAGGGTAGAAAGGATTCCTGACAGAATTCGTTTTTCATTCAGGCAGGGACCTAGGAAGTTCCATGGTGACTGGCAAACGTGCTCCCCACAAATAAAGAATATTCAGTGCAACTCAAATGGAGGCCAACGAGCACCACCTAGGTCATAAAAGCAATATTTACAAAACTAATTCAACAACATTAGCATACATTTGTATGCTAATGTTTGTATTACTTGTATTATTTATGAGGGTTACTATTCTAGCTATTTCCTGAAAATAACTCAACTTCAAAAATTATCTTGAGACAGAGAAATATAAAATATGTCAGCATCTTGATGAAAAATAATTGTCAACTTCTTGCCAGATATCAACAAAGTATGTAGAGGATAGATGTTTTTTACTGGAGTCACATGAAGTTGGACTAAAATATGGACAGTCATAGTTTTGACAAAAACTAGAAAAGAAATAATTCCAGCTGGATGGTATACTTATAGAAAACAAAACAAGATTAAATTTTTGTATAACAGAAAGACACATGTTAATGTTGATCTAGGCTGGAGGTTGTGGTCAGAGGATGATGAAAAAGGGTAAGAGAAGATGGTGAAGGAGAATCCTCAGAATGATATGCAAGAGTGAATTTTGTTAAGAACCATAAACCATGATCGACTTGTATATACTTCATTATACTAACAGAGCTTCTAACATACAGTGGGTTCTCAAATATCTGTTGAATTAAACCACAGAAGTGACAGGATAAAACTAGTATTTGAGAAACAATATTCCAGGAATGCAGAAAATAAGAATAATTCTAAGAAAGGAAAAGAAAACCAGCTTGTTAAATACCCTGTGTTTCAGTTTAGACTGCCCTTTGAGGTAGAAACTAATATAGACATTGGCCTTAATACTATGAATTATGTAGTTGTATAACATACTTGCAAACAATCAGAAATTATCATAATTATCTTGTCATATATGTTATAACTAAGACAAAATCCCAACTAGTATTAAAGGCCTACATTGAACAATACAAATCAACGCAGTAAGTAATAAGAAACCTCACCAGTATGCTGCATTCCAAAATCTAGGACCAAGTAAAATCATTCACAAACAGGGACATTATCCACCTACATTAGCTTCCCCAAAGTTTCAGATATAATTTGTGAATGTGTTGCTGCTGAATATGAAATCTTAATTTAGAAAATTTCAAAACTAACCAAGGGAGTGGTTTTAAACATAACTAGTCCATGCTTTATTAACTGGAAGTAGAAACAGCTGACTAAAATATAACGGTTAGCAGATATAGACTCTATTTAAGAGAGTAACTCTATAAAAAGGGATTGTGACTCTCTAGCTTAGACAGAACAAGTGAGAAGAAACTATCATTTGAGAACTTAAATCTTGTCGGTGTGCCATGCTTTGTCAGAAAAGCGCAAAGCAAATATTGGTTATTATCCTCTCATCTGCTTTCATATTCCCCAGGGTCTGGTCCTCAACTTTATTTTCCCTCCCAGAATTCATCCACTTTGTAACTGGAACTAACAACTTGTAGTTGACGCCCACATTAATTATTTTCAGTCCTGTGTTCTTAAATTACAGATAATTATCTTCACCTCCGTCTTCACTCTTATCTCTGTATCAAAATCTCCACCTGAATATAGGCATTTCCATTGAATGTTATACACTCAAAATAGCTAAATGCAAAATCATAATAGCTCATGAGTAACCCCAGCTAATCTTTTCTATCAATGATACTATTTTCTTTAGTCATGAGTCCTTCCTTTTCTTTACCCTCTTACTCTTTTACCAATTTCATGTCTGCTACACTTACACCCTTCTTTCTCCTGTCACCGCCCCCACCTGCAACCCAACCTGGCCTTCTCACTTCATGCCCAAAACACCTGAATTGTTGGTTTCTCAATCTCACTCCATTCCTCCCCCTGCTTTCCTTCCTGCAAATCCAAGTGAAGCAGCAAGGAGGTTAATGGAAGGACAGGTCACTTGAGAGCCCTAGGGCAAGGTCACCCAATCCAGAGAAGGGGTTTAAGTGTGTACTACATTGGGTCTGCAAAGGGGAAGAGGAGCTGCTCTATGAAGTGGGTCCTCAACAGCAGAAGGGACCAACAAGCTACATTATCCCTAAAAGTCCATACACCACCTCCACAGAGCCCACCATCAAATGCAACCAGGTGAAGGAGAGAGTCCAGGGTTACCTCTTCCTTCGTTAGAGGCTCAGGTAATGAGACCTCGCCCCCCACTGGCTGGTTTTCTTCCCAACTCCAAAAAGACTAGCTAGAGAAAGAAGAGGGAACATATTTTAGAGGCAGATTATACCTCTTCTTCCATCCAAGCTGCTGGGGACTAACTCCTTCAACCTTTCTTCAAGGGAGAAGAATGCGTTTGGTTTGTGTTGCTTTTTTGTTTTTTAAATTATTGAAATCTGTCTTAATATCTGGAATGTTTTCTCCAGTAATCAAAAGTGGCAGACAAGTTATGATATCAAACTAAGACATTATTAAGGGACTGCACTTCGGAGGGACATGAAGAGGAGATGGGGACATTTTACAAAGTATGAAAGGAGGACCATTAAGAAAAAAATGAAACCATTTCATGTTTATACCTCAGAGCTATGATTCCCTAGGAAACCAGTTGTACTTCTTTTCCAATCTTATCTTTCAACACATTCCTAAAATCCTAGTACTTCACTGTACTCTGCTAGTCCCTGACCAGCTACTCCAGAGCCCTCCAGTTTGTACATTAACATTTCCATGGCCTTGCTCCTATCCAAAACATCCTTCCCCTCCATCTCCCCAGAGCCTAATTATATTGAAAGGACTGATTCTAATGCCACATCCTCCTCCAAATTTTCCTTCACCACAAGTACAAAAATTAACTCATGCAATTGAAAACATATGACATTTATACTCATCAAGCACACAGTCACAGCCTTCCTTGTGACATTTCTTTTAAGAATGATTCCTACTTGCAAGAAGAAACCTCACTCTGAACTGAATCAAACTTTTTAAATCTCACACAACAGTATTAATAAATAATAAATCTAACTAATACTAGATCCTCTACTACATTTATGCTCATTCTTGCAAATGCTGTTCAGTGGTTGTGAGGGTAGGACCCACTGGATTTTGCAAAATCTGGGGACTGAACAGCATTTAGTGAGTGGGAACCAGGTTGTGAGAAGACTCTTAATGTGTAAGACAGCCCAGAACAACAAAAATTTCTCATTCTGTGGGATATTCATCTAGGTAAAATAAAAAAACAACAACCTGATTTTATAATTACCTCAGCTTAGACTGTTTTCTACTCCCCTCCTGACAATTAAAGAAGGCTTACTTTAACATCAAAAGACAATTATTTTCTATACTGTTGCTCAGTAGTATGTCCATGATCTTCAAAAAGTCTTCAAATAAATTGGCATCTAATAACCACCGGACTTTCAAACTTAGTTTTCTGGTGCTCAAATGAAAAGGGATTGGAGGCAGAAGGAAAAGGAGAGGGGCTAATGAAGATCTATGTGTATATATGTAACAAAGCCATCACGAAGATTAACTAACTATATAAGAACAGTGGGGAATGGGAGACCACAATGACCTTGATAATGTCCATGATTAACGAGGGGAAAAAACAGTCAGCTGAGTCCTCCTGTGGGCCTCCAGTTGGCAATGCTGAGGTAAGCCAATTTGGTTGCTGTCCAAGTTTTGTCGGAGAGGGGGGGCAGGAATTGCCATCAAAGCTACTGAGGATGAAATAGTCTAGAAGCAGACTGAAAAGGCAAGAGGTAAAACTAGACACCTGGTTACAAGATTGTTTGAATAAAGAAGTGTTTGTGTAAATTAAATTCACACTTATGTATAGATACAGTGATTACAATTATAGATTACAATATATGAATATATTGCTTGAGGTAAAAAATAACAGGTTATCTGACTTTTAGCAACTGTACTTATTAGGAGAAAATACTGTATTTAAAACTTTAGCACAGTCACAAAAATTCCTCTTAATTCAGCACTTTTTTTTCAGAGTTGTTTTTATTTCTGACACAGTACTACAGGACCAATTCACACTTTAAAATGGTTTCAGTGGAGTGAGAACTGGTTTCGCTCTTACTGGAGCTCATCAGCTGTAGGCAACTGGTCAAGAAACATTTGTTATTTGCCTTAAAGCAACCATTATCCACCTTGGATTTTATTTCTTAATGAAAGAACTCAACATTTCTACAAAATCATTTCTGTACAAGAGCCATATATACATGAAAACACTGTCTTTAACAGCTTTTAGTAGTATTTCTCTTTTTCCCAGTAAATTAGCAGTATAAACAACAAAGAACTTATGATTATTCAATAAACTGCAAATACAAATGAATACAATGCACAGCTATTTCTTAACAGGTTATCGAAAAAGCCTCATACAAAAGTAACAAAACAGGAATACATTTCCAAACTAGGTATTAATTCATTCATTCACCAAATATGCATTAAGCGTGTACTATGTGCAGGCACTGCTTTTTTTAATGTGCTGAGAGCATAGCCATGAATAAAACACTGTTCCTTCATGGAGTTTACATTCTGGTATAGTGGACCAATATATAAAACTCTATGTCAGGGTCATCCAATCTTTTGGCTTCCCTAGGCCACACTGGAAGAATTGTCTTGGGCCACACATAAAATACACTAACAATAACGACAGGTGATGAGCTAAAAAGAAAAAAAAAGGTTGCAAAAAAGTCTCATAATGTTTGGGCCACATTCAAAGCCAGTGGACCACAGATTGGACAAGGGTGCGCTATGTTCTTGTGTTTACATTATTTTAATTTGAAGGCTTCCCAGTGTTCCATCAGAAGCTATATAAGATATGCATATGTGTTTTATTAGTCCAACAGAAAAAGATGACTCAGTTCAGCATAAATATGATTTGTAATTACAAATGTCTGAATTCAAACTATACCATTTGAGCCTCAAATAATATTAATACCAGCTGTATACCTCTCAAATAATTTCCATTAAGATAAGCAAATTAAGCCTGTGAGAGCATTCCTGTTCAATATATGGTTCATCATCCTTCAAAGGACAAGTACACAAAAAAGGTTATTATATATCCCCCAAATACACTTTGAAAGCAGCATAAACAAAACAATATTCATCTTTCTGATCAGTTCTAATGAGGTTCTGATATGCCAATTAAGGTCTGAAACAAAAAAAAAAATCAGAAAAGCATCCATAGTCTAACATAATCCTACCACAAACCCCAAGTAACTAATTTGTACTAGACATTAAGTTAAAAATACACTTTCCTGGATAAAATTTTTAAAAAAAGAATGATAGAATGAAAAAGGTCCTTTGTAAGAAACAGGAAAACCTTGTTTCACATGATGAAAATACCTGACACTGAAGTTCATAAAAGGTGAGTTTATGCAAATCAAATTCTACTTTTAAAAGCTTAGAAACTGAGCTAGCTATTTCAAAGAATCCTAGATTAGTTCAATCAAAGGAAAGATGTGTTTTGTAAAGTAATCACATTCTAATTAAGCTTTGGGTAAGATTTAACTTTAATATATTAAGTTTCCTTTACATGAACTATATCACTAGATTTTAAAAGTTGCCTTTAGGCCACAGCTTTAAATGTTATATGAGGCCAGTCAATGATCCCTGTGGGGGTTTGTTTATCTTCGCACCCCAGGCTCAGGGCAGAGTGAATTTTACTGCTCTGCATTGTATCACACATATACACAAAAAGATGTTAAAAAGGCAGACTCAGGGCAATAGATGAAACAAGATCACCCCAAAATAGTACCAAAGCCTGTGACAGAATAACAGGAATAAGAAAAATTATGGTCCATCAAGATTCCAGAAAAAGAGGGTAAGTCACCAAAGTCACCACATTGTATATTACATTATCAAGTTACATGTCACATTAACAGTTTGATATTTTATCAGAGGTCCTCAACCTTCCTAGTGCCGCGACCCTTTAATTCAGTTTCTCATGTTGTGGTGACCCTGTAAAATTATTTTCGTTGCTACTTCATAACTGTAATGTTGCTACTGTTATGAATCGTAATGTAAATATCTGATATGTGTTTTCCGATGGTCTTAGGCGACCCCTGTGAAAGGGTCGTTCGACCCCCAAAGGGGTCATGATCCACAGGTTGAGAACCGCTGTTTTAGATCCATGCAATTTTACATATTTCTAATAATAAGTGTTAAATCAGAAAGTTATTAAAATAAAAATCTTATTTTGAAGCTAGATGTACAGAGCTCACCATTTTAATTTTAATGAGTCAAAGAAAACATGAAAAGTATTTTCAGCTCCTTTTTGTTTCCAAATCTGAAAACTAAAAGAAGGAAAACAAAAACTGACCTGTAGTTCCCTTTTCAAAAAGGAAGGCTAATAACTTAAAAAAGAAAATTAAAGATAAGTTGTAAGTCTGCCTTATAATGTTAAGGAGTTCTTATTTTAAAATCACCTTTGGCTTGAGATTGGTTAATTTGGTATGATGTAGTGTACCAAAAACTTACTCATTAGCACTTAGTACATACATCCTTACAGGAGACTATCAGTTCATGTGCCTAAATGACAAATACATTTGCAATCCAATCAATACTTACCACTGCTGGTTTTGATTTCCACTTCATGTCTATTGCCCCTTCACCCCAATATTTTCCTTTTGTTTACTTCTTAGCCCAAATAGATTTTTAAAATCTAAGTAACCGAGAAATAAAGTTCAAAGGACAAATTTGAAATAATATGATAAGATTAGAGGGTTATTTTTAAATTTAAATTATCTATGCTCCCACTGCTGCCCTGAAATGAATACTAAATACAACACTCACAATACTGAAAGCTCAGCGACATGTTTATGAGAAATTCAAGAATCGGCTTTAAATTAAAGCTAGAGATAAGCATAAAAGAAAAACTAAATTTTATTTAAAGGAAAAAGCAAAAACTTCAGGTAAAGGATTTTTTAATATGAAACTCTTGGATGAATCTGGAAAACTAGTGCAGATTACCAGTCGTTCTTCAAAGGGAAATGATTTTTCTAATTCTGCAAATAAGGCTGCTTTGTCCTATCACCACCCTTGAGAGTGAGAATACGACTCCACTGTTCTACCTTCACTCCATGTCAGAATGCAGCTGTATAGAGATGTTTTTAAATTAAATATAAAGCAATCATCATCAGCTATGCGGTCACTGTATAGCATCAAAGAGCCACTCTTAAAGTTTATGGCTTTAGGAATAAAAGGGTAAAGAGTGGTTACTGTGCTATACCATTCCTTTTGTATTAGCAATAAATAAGACAAAATAAAAAAAACTAAAGACAAACAAAATTAGTAATAACACAATCCAGGCATTTCCAGGTAAATTCTTCAGTAATTATATATGCTTGTCTATTACAATGAAAAAAAAGTTTTAAAATTCTTTATACTGCAAGATTAGTGAATTACTCAATACTTTCACTGCATTAAAAAAAAAAGGCCAATCGTCACTGTTTCTATTTATGTAATCATGGATAAGGTATTGAAAAGTAGCTCTACAGAGAACAGTATACTTTATACACAAGCAGATAGTGTCACTATCAGTGTCTCTAGAACCTTAATCTTTTCCACAAGATCAACGCTGCAAATATGAAGGTGTAATTGCGAAGGCTACACCCACTAGCATACCTAAACTCTTAATACATTTTTTTGAATGAGTACCAGCATGCCTTTTGAAATACTGTTGCACTGATTTACTGCACATTTTCCTTAGAAAAGCCCCAGCCTAGCGATAATTTTGGAAGAAATAAAAGAGCTGGGCATCGAGGGAACATGACACAGGCACGGAGAAAATTGCCCAAATGCTTGGGACAGTACAGCATATTTTTGCTATACTATTTCACCAGATGTTATGATTCCAAATGCAGGCCTCTTTCCCCTAAACCAAAATTTAGATGTGAACGTTAGCTGTAGCTACTAAATTAACAGCTGAGCAATACCACACCTGCACTGTTCCCCAGGACTGCTACTACAGGACAAGCAAAAGGAGCTCGACCATTTTATACGTTTGATTAGAGACACAAATGTGAAATACCATCCTTACAAGCCAAGGTTTCAAGGTTTATCAAATGCCTTGATGTCCTTGGAAGAAAGGCAACATAAAAACCAAGAACATATCTCTCACATCCATACAATCCCAAAGAATCGTCGCTAAGTTACTTACAATCACAGCAGTGGCAGTGTTTGGAGGAGGGTAAAAAGTCGCCACAACAATAACAGCGCGCGCGCGCACACACACACACACACACACACACACACACACACACACAAAACTAGGACAGACGGAAAGAGAAATAGGCGACTGAGTCTAAGAAAGATCGCCAAGCAGGAGGGACTGAGCTGCACTGGGAGACCAGGCCATGGGCCCCAAATTCCGCCGCTCTCCAGACACCACTCTAGAGGTGTGGCCACCACGACTCCACGCCCACCCCTCCCCGCCACCTCCGCACCCGATGGGCCGGGACCCAGGGACGAAGGCAAGGAGAAAAAGGGACCACGAACTCCGTCCTCCAGCGCCCGCCTCCCCCACCCAGACGGAGAGCTGCCTGGGGACTTGCAGGACGGAGCGCGAGATGGGCAGCCCCGTCGCGCCGCCACCGAGGCTCCCCGATCACCCCGGGAACCCCGCAGGCACTCACCTCACTTCTCCGCGCTTCTGGCCGCACCCCTAGCGAGGCCGCTGGAGCTTCGGCTCAGGGACCAACTTCTCCATAGCGGGGTGAGGCAGAACAGGAGATGCGGGGCACAGTGACAGGGAACAGGGCCGACACCGCGCTCTGAAAGCCCCCACGGAGCTGACACATCAACAAAGATGGCGGCGACACTTAAGCCGGCCCACCTACAGCTGAGGGGGCGGGGCTCCCCGGAGAAGCCAATCAGCACTGTGCGACTGGTGTGACGCAACGCTCCTTGGGGCTAGTATAACCTGTCTGCAGTGGGCGGGCCGGCGCAGCGTCTCCCACTTGCCCTCGGAGCTTCCAGCCCAACAGGCAAATTCGCGTGGCAACCACGCCCGGGAGAAGCTGACTCTCCAGCCCCTCCCCGACCCAAACGAGTTCTTTCTGTAGGACGCCCTCAGATGTAATCCGCCTCGCACTTTGGCCTTACCTTGTGTTAGTCAGGGACATAAAGCAATAAAAGAGAATTCGAAACTGTGACTTCCCAACTCGGATGCACCAACCTTGCACCTGACGTGGGCGGAGTTAGCGGGCATAGAGTATTCTACTGGCGGTTCTGATCATTCATCCTGGGCAAGACTCGGGGTTTCTACAGCACCGTGTGCGTCTCTACAGTGTGGCACCTGCTGCCATTGTCTAATAATAAACTGTTGGGGCATGCGTCTCTGACACCCGACTGTGAGCGCCTTGAGCGCGTGAGTGTCCTCTCCCGGTTGGGGTTTGACACGCAGGATCTGGTCAACGTTAGGAATAAAAAGTGTGTGGGGGTGGGGAGTGTAATATATACAGTTAGTTGCCTGATCAGATCCGGAGATTAGGTGAGCAGTTTCAGTATGGGAGGTTTTTGCACACCTACTTTGTCCACTGAAGTAATGTTCTTGTGGTTTAGGATTTATTGTGCACAACTCAAGAGTGAAAATACTTACTGCTAATGAGTCTTCAATGCAAGCGTTTGTAAAGCAAACCTTGCTACCATTCCGTTAAGCTTTGTCACTAACAGCTGGCAAATGAAAAGAGAGGGAAGGACCCATGGAAGGAAGGAAGGAGGTGCAGAAAGAGAAAAGAAAGAAATCACTTTTAAAAAAATGTGTGTAACTCTCTTCCTCTTTCCTTTTCAACAGGAAATGGCACCTCCCTCCTTAAATGAGGATACTGAATTAAAACACATTAGTAGTTAGTCTATGACAGTAAAGAAATGGTATGACTTTAAAACAATAAATTGACCAAACATTCCTACTGGCTGGATGGGGTTGACAAGACTTGAACCTGCTAGACGTACTTTAATATCACTTAAAGAGAAACAGCTAGTTATTAAGTGTCTTCTGATGTGATGCAATAGGGGACTCACACTACCACCTGTGAAGTTATTCTTGCCAAAGAGGATGCAATCAACAAAAGTCAATGTGAGAAAAACTGCAGTTCTTCAATATAAAATTTGCAAGAAAATGAAAGAATTAAAAGAGAAATCTCCTTCACTTATATGTGGAATCTAAAAGACAAAATAAACGAATAAACATAACAAAAACAGACTCAATAGATACACAGAACAAATGGGGCTGCCAATGAGGGGGGTGGGGACTGGATGAAAAAAGGTGAAGGAATTGAGATGTACAAATAAGTAGTTACAAAATAGTCGAGGGATGTAAACTACAGCACAGGGAATATGGTCAATAATATTGCAATAACTAAGTATGGTGCCAAGTGAGTACTAGACTTACAAGGCAGAATCACTCATAAGTTATGTAAATGTCTAACTGCTATGCTATCCAACTGAAACTAATATAATATTGAATGGCAACTGTAATTTTAAAAATTAAATTTAAAAAAACTTAAAAAAAATTTTTTTCAAATACATAAGGCAAATACAGGATCTTGTTTGGAGCTGAATTTGAACATACCAGCCATTAAAAATCATTTAAGACTACTTGGAAATTTTACATATTAATTTTATGATATGAAGAAATTATTTTTAAAGGGAAGATAAATTTTGGTAATTTTTTAAAAAGTCAATAGTTTGAGGATACATGCTTAAATATATATGGATGAAAATATACAATATCTCAGAAAGTAAGAAAGTGCTCAAAAAATAAAAACAACTCCTCAGTATGTATGTCAAATGAGTTTGCAAGCTAATGAAAAGAGGTTTCAATGGAGATACTTGGAACAATTTGAGCAAATAAATACTGTTGGATTATAAACCAAAGTAGAAAATAAATATGTCTGGGTCCATACTGATGTATATAGACAGATGATTGAATATATTAGTAAATGGAGAAGAGACAAATCTCCATGCAGAAGAATTCCATGTAATTTCTGTAGATACTCTGCCCTTATGGAAGGAAAGTATAAATTCTCCCCCTTAGGTGTAGACTGTAGAAAATGACTTCCTCTCAAGGGGGAAAGGGAAATTTTGTAATAGAGAAACCTGACAAACTCTAGCCAAGGAGTTCATGGAAAACATCATTGTCCTAAATCATAGGACATATACTTGATATGATGCAATATAAATGGCACTTGATCTCTGCAGTCTTTCTTTCAATAATAACCCATAACTCCAGTCTTAACATGAGAAAAACTTCAGACATATTTCAACAATGAGGCATCCTACAAAATTCCTGACCAGTAGTCCTGGAAACTGTCAAGGTCATCCGAACAGGGAAAGTCTGAAAAACAGCCGCAGCCAAGAAGAGCCTAAGGAGACGTGACAACTAAATGTAATGTGGTGTCCTGAATGGGATCCTAACTCAAAAATAGGACAACAGGTAAAAGTAAAGGAAATCTACATAACCTATTTAATTTAGTATAATGTATCAACATTAGCTCCTTAATTGTAATAATGTACCCTACCTAATGTCTCGTTAGTGATGGAGAAACTGGGTGTGACTTTTGTAGGAACTAGCTGTAATATCTTCTCAATATTTTTGGTAAATCTAAAACTCCTAAAAAATAAGATATTAAAAAGGAAAGAAGATACAAGTCAAAATTTGCTTCAAACAATGGGAGGAACGTGTGAGTGGGGTACAGACCCAGACAAGATTGATCGTGAATTGATAATGTTGAAACCAAGTGATGAGTACAAGGGGCTACCAGTCTTCTGAATTTGTTTGAAAGGTCCATAGTTTTAAACAAAGTTTTGAAAAATATTTTCTTTGGGCCACATCGACATATAATTATGCTCTCAGGGGGGAAAAAAGTGATCACATGTGTTTAGTTCCAAGACCAGGCAGAGGTGGTGGTTAACTTGAAAAATCTTGTAAGATTTTAAGTAGTTAACGCCACCCAAATGACCTTGGAGGAGACAAGGCCTGCATCTTTGGCATTCCAAATTTGCCCTCAGTGTTGTTCCCAGGGACACCTTTTTAAAGGAAGCTAGCACCATAGCTGCGTTATGTTTCCGCGGAGGAACCCAAAGGCTTTATAACCGCTTTCGTGCCCAGACGCACCACCGAGGCGGAGCACAGCTTCCCTTCCCGGGTACGCGGAGGGTGCACGTGGGCGTTACAAGGTGCGCGCGTGGGCGCCAACTGCGCAGGCGCCGCCACGTCTGCATTGGAGGTGAGCGGCGCGCACGGAACGTGTTTGGTCTGCAGGTCTCCCGGGCACGAGCAGAGAGGGCTCTACAGCCAGGCTTCAAAGACAGTTTGGGGTCAGCAGCCCTTTTGTCTCTTCCCAGGTCAGGGTTCCCAGGCGCATGAGGGGAGTGAAAGGTGCTGCGTGAGGGGTGTGGGGCTTTGGTCGTTGGGCGCCGGAAGTTAGGTGCTGGACGTTGGGGTCGGGCGTTGAGGTCAGGCGTTGAGCGGGTACAAGGGACCTGTAAGTGGGGAAAGGATGAAAAGGTGGAGCCCTGGGAACCCTGGCTGGGAAGGGCGAGTCTAGGTTTGGAGGTTTTGGTGTGGGAGGAGACCGTACCAGGGGAAGGAGTGAAAGACGTTGGAATTGGTCCCCATGGACAAGTGCGGGCCCTGCGGTGGGTTTGGAAATAGCACTTGCAGGCGTGACTCTGCAAAATGAGAGTGCCCACTTGCATTCCATTAGGAGACCTTTCTCCTTTCGCTCTGAAAGAAACTGGTGTGTGGATTCGGTGCCTTCGTTTAACTCAAAGCTACAGTGCAAATAATTCTAATACTAGACGTTTTCCTCTACCTCCCACAGGAAAGGAAGATGCACCACACAGCATTGGCTTAGTTTTGGGGAAACCAGCACTGGTTTATTTAACAAGTGTTTATAGCACATTTGTTGTGTGCCAGTCTCTTTTATTGGTACTCTGTCCCCGCAGTAAATATCTTCGCCCTGCTGGCCTCTGGAGTAAGGAAAACGCTTTGGTTTCCATATTGAGCCACCAGGATATTGAATGCCAAATTGCAAGGTCTAGGGATCTGACCTGGATTTTGATCTGAGCCTTGTAAGGCTAGGTGGCAGAGTGATATAAAAGTAAAGTGCTAGAAACAACACCTGCCGTTTGAGTACTTAATAAGAGCCAACCACCGTACTCAGTCATTCACATAGGGTCTGGAAATTAATCCTCGTGATTAAAAGTTTTGAAGAAGTTACTAAATGGCCAGAGTTGACAGACACTGAATCCTAGAAAGATGAAGTGATTTGATTGAGATAGCCCAGCTAAACGAGGAATATGAGACTGTTCAGTCTTGGGTCTGACCAACTTTAAAGCTCCTGTTCTGCTGAACCATAGAGTTTCACAGCTTTAAAACAGTGTTTCCCCTTGAGTAGCCATTATTTCTGAATGCATGAGGTTACCAGGAAGACAAAAGCAAACTTTAGAGGAGAGAAAAAGTTACAGCTAAGTATTTGCTGTGCGTATTTTTAGTATTAAAAGAATTAACTTGTGGGTTTAGCCTCTAGGCCGCGGTGGAGAGAGCTTTCATCACTGCAGTGTATCGCAGGATACTCGCGCCATCCAATGAGGGAAAAGGAGCAGAATTCCAATGGAGTAGAAGAAAGGATTGGCCCTTAGGGAGCATCACAGTTCATTTTTTTTCCTAATTTTTTTGCCATCTTAAACTGATATTTATACATGCAGGACTTCTCGATGTTTAGGATTATTTTAGTGGGGTGATTTCTAGAAGTGGAGTTACCAGGTGAGTGACTAAGAATGTTTTTCAGACTCTTTAGATATATATGTATGTATATTTATTGCCAAACTGTTTCTCAGAAAGAGCATATTCTTTTTTTTTTCCGTTAGTAATGAATGTTCTTTTGAATTGCTGGGCAAAAAGCAATACCTAGTTATTTCAACTTGAAATTTTTAAATGACAAATGAGGTTGAATCTTTTCTCCTCCTTTTGTTTATCAGCCTTTGTCCTCTGTTCATGACTTTTGCTTATTTATTTTATTGGGATCTTTATCATTTGGGCGGCAAATGACAAAACCTGTGTGTTTATTTGCCTGATGCCACAGCAGGTCTGCGTAGACCAGTGGTTCTCAACCTTCCTAATGCCGCGACCCTTTAATACAGTTCCTCATGTTGTGACCCCCATAAAATTATTTTTGTTGCTACTTCATAACTGTAATGTTGCTACTGTTATGAATCGTCAGGTAAATATCTGATATGTGTTTTCCGATGGTCTTAGGCGACCCCTGTGAAAGGGTCATTCGACCCCCAAAGGGGTTGCGATCCACAGGTTCAGAACCGCTGGCGTAGACAGATCAGAGCTAATGCGAGGACTCAGGATACCGCCGGAGACACAGGTTCTTTGCATTTTCAGCTTCACCAGTCTTTAGGGTGTGCCTTCTTCATTGCTGTGCTGATTGCTTGCTTTTTTAACACTAGTTAAAAAAGAATTGCAACAGAGTGATAGGCCCCAGGTCCACACACCAGGAAGAAAGGGGTGAAGGACCTTGCTAACTAAATCTGTCCATTTGTCAGAAAAAGAAGCCCCACTCAGGAGAACTCTGAACATGGCTAATTTTGTCACTCAATGCTGGCAAATCAGAAGTCGAAGATAGCATTTGGGTCAGTCAACCGCAGTGTTGAATGTTTCTACTATTCCACTTTTTAGAAGTGATCAAGTGTTATCTTTGTAGTAATACTTATTTCCTGGACTTATTTCCTGGATGCTTCAGTATTTTTTATAAGTTTTTAACTGTTCATATTATGTTTGCTGTCATTCCCTTGGTGATATTTTTTCACTTTTAGATGAAAACAAGAAAACAAAAACCCTCAGCCTCTATGCTAGTAAATTAGCTGATTCTTTGGGAAGCAAAATCTGACGTGGAGATTTGTGTAGTGCGATGAATGAACGTGGTCTGTATGGTCTAGTTTTTTCGGAGTTAAGGTGACCGTTAGTCTAATATATGCTCAGTGTTGGAAAAATGAATATTCTTGGTTGCAGTGGTTCTTATTAAATTTAGTGTTACTAGAATATTTATTGCTTGTTTTCTGTCTGTGTAACTGGTGTCTGAAGCAGGTTTGTCCTTATCATTGTGGATTGAATGTCTCCTTCCATCAGTTTTATCTTTTACACATCTCCAAGTGATATTGTGAGTCAAAGATTCCTTTGAACCCTTGAGTTCTATTTTATCTGCTCTTAATAATAGCATTCGACCTTTATTTTATTTGTTTAGTAGATGATTTACTCCTTTCATTTTTAACCTCACTATATAATTTTGGTTTCTGTGTGCCTTCTGTGCATAACATCAAGGATGACTTTTTTTCTTTGGCTGTGTCTTTTTCTCTGTTACTTGAGATGAAATTATTGATACTTAGATTACTTGTACTTGGTTCTGCCATGTCATTTGATGCTTCTATTTATCGTGCTTGAATTTTTTTTTCTATTGGATTGAGATATTTTTCCCCCTCTGATATTAAAGTTACATATTATATTCTACTGGTAGTTACCCTGATATTTTAATGCGCATGTTTTATATTTCTTGTATAGAGGCTAGAGTTACTCAGTACAGGTAACCCCTGTATAGCATGGCACATCTGTAATATGGTCTGAGAATTGGGGGAATCCCTCCCACAACACGGCATCTTAGGACATGTTTCGCTCTAACACAGTTTGAGAGTTAGATAAATCCCCAAACAACACGGAGTGTAATAAGATCTTTTAAGAGTAAAAAATATCTCATTTGAAATTAATTAGGGAAATCCCTGAACAACCCAGAATGTAATAAAAGCTTTTAAGCGTAAAAGGTATCTCATTTGAAATTTTTCATTTGAGCATGGATGTCATATCAGATTTGACTGCAGAATTTTAAAATTTATTAGAATTTTAAATGTATTTTGATTGTGGGGTATTAAGTACATACATTTTAAAACTTCGTGTTTTTCTCTTTACTACATTGTACATAGGTGAAAATTGCTTTAAGAAAGGTATTTCTCACTTATAAAAGTGTAGTATTTTTAAAAATTGTTGGAACCTAACCCCCTTTCTTGTACTAGTTCTTGGTTTCATATAACAAGGCATTTTAAGAACCTAACAACCGTGTCGTATGGGGTTACCTGTATTGGTATCCCCACCCAATTTCCCCTGGAGGTTATTTTCCTTTTGCAATTTCACAGTATTGCTCTTTCCTTACTGCAGCTGGCATTGTAGGTCTCGGGCTGATCTTTCAGTTCAGGTGTGCTTACTGCGACAGGTATGCTCTCTTCCTGGTAGCTGCAGGTTCTCCCACGATCGCGGCCCGTTTGCAGGCCAGCTATTACGGATCTTCCCAGGATCTGATCCCCTGAGACTTCCCTACCTTTGAGTGTGCCTGTGTATTTTTATTATTTCATTCTTTTCTGAATTTTCATTGGATTAAGCTAGGCCTAATTTAAAGCAAGAAATGAGATGGAAATTTTAGAACTCCAACAGGGAGGATTTTTCTGCTATTTCTTCTATTCAGAATAAACAACATATAGATATTACTCAGGCTAGTTTCAGCTCTTTTTCCCTACTCTGAGCAGTTTTACCTGCAGTCTACAGACTAAGCTGTAGGTCACTAGTTAAAAAAGAACAGTCATTTGTCCACTTTCACTCCTTCCCCTGGGTAGAAGCTAGTGTTCTTTAAGAATTAGGAAAACAACAAACCAGCAAAATTTCTGGATGGAGGTTTCTCAGAGGCACTTGGCAAACAAGGTGTATGCCTTATTTTCACAGAAAGGTGCATACTCACAAGTCCTAAAAAGCGGTAGATACAAGTTAATGAAACTCAGCTGGCGATTATCCAACAGTACTTTGCAGAAGATTTGGGGGGGGGGGGGGGGGAAGCAAGAATTAGGTGTCAGCTGAGGAAAATTGTGACTAGGAGGGAAAGCATTTCCCAGGCAGGTGAGGGCAGGGCATTCCGGGTAGTGGATTCTGCATAGTCAGCATAACGTAGCATAGCATAAAGTAGCAGAGGGTGGAGGGATTCTGAGAGGCTATAGAAAGGTAGGTGATGAGCTGATATAAACAACAATCTCTGTTGTATTTCACCATTAAGTTGTAGGCTCTGGGTTGGATTTTTTTTTTTTTTTTTTTTTTTTTTGGACATGAACGTCCTTTCTTATTCCTGGTGTTTCAAAAGCTTTTAAAATAAGGGATGATGTCCAACTCTGAGATTACTCTTCTCATGTCTCATGAGTTGATCTTTTGTCTTGCCAAATTCTGTTAAACCTGGAATTTGTATTTACTGGTAGAGAGTTTTTCTTGTGCCTCCAGGCCAGGCTTTGATATCATGATTACATTTGCTTTGGAATTGGGGAGAATTATTTGTTACATAAAAAGAAATCACCTGGACCCGAAGTACTTCTACTTTTATAATTAAAAGTTGCTTTTTAAATACATTTCTTCCTTTAGACATCTGTGAACATTAAATTGCGGCTTAATATGATGTCAAGAAATAATTTGGAGGCATCTACTTGTAAAATAACAGAGCCATTTAATTTTGAGAAAGATGAAAGCAAGCTTCCACCACATGATTCTCTAAGAAGTCTTGGAGGACATCATAACCATCCTAATTTCAGGTTGAAAAGCCCAGAGAAAGGAAATAAAAAGAACAACTTTTTGCTTTGTGAGCAAACCAAACAGTATTTGGCTAGTCGGGAAGACAAGTCAGTATCTTCATACCTTAATGGCATCAATGGAGAAGCGGCTGGATCAAGTGGACACAGGAAGACATTGCCAACAGGTGAGAGAAAATGACAGGCTTAATACTAATTCATTGTAATGGTTTCTTTGACTTCTCACAAGTAGTATATGTAACTACACACCAGTGGGCTATTAACACTAACCAAATGAGGGTGTACAGTATTTGCATTTAAATATTAATTTATAGGGAAAAACCAGATGTCACTTAGCCAGCCACCTTTGACTAGATTAATCACAGAAAGGATCCCTGGGGAGAGATTGCCTACAGATGAGTTTTTCCCCATAGAGAGCTGTACATGCTAGAAATGTAGAAAAGAAACACTTAGGGATATTCTAAAGATTGGCCATATTTTAAAAATAATGGTACTATGCAGATTTTATGCATGCAGTAGCTCACAAAGATTTATCTAAGATGTTAACTTGTTTCATTTTACATTAAAAAAAAAAAAAAGTCATTCCTTTAGTCCTAATTCTTAAAACCAGCTATTTGAACAGGAGGCTGGGCCCTGGTGGAATTTAGGTTCTTCAAACCTATCTGAGATGTGACCTTTTAATACTTATTATGGTTATGTGATTCTCAGAGTGTGGCCAGGGGGCCTCTGGGGTTCCTGAAAAGATCAAAACTATTTCTCTAATAATCTTAAAACATTAACCTTTTTAGGTGTGCTGACTTTAGACTGATGGTGCAAAAACAAATGTGGGTAAACTGCTGGCACTATATCAGCTCAGCTTTAGGGAGGTCACCTGCCTGGGCTAGTGATCATTGAGTTTTTCATTGTCATGCACTTGTAGTTAAACAAACAAACAAAAAAGCTAGAAATGACAATTTTACTTAAGAATGTTCTGATGAAGCAGGAAGAATTATTAATAAATCTTGATCCTAGTGTACAGATATTTGTAGTATTGTGTGTAACAGAGTGGGAGTTTCCTGAACTCCTGCTGCACACTGAAGTATGAAAGGCACGTGTGCAGTTGTTTGAGTTGTGAGCTGAATGGAAACTTTTGCAATGTCATTTTTACTTGAAAAGAATGACAAACTATGGTTATTGAGACTTAGATATATGGCAGTCATTTTCTCAAAAATAAACAGCCTGTCATTTCAAGGAAAACAGCTGGCAGTATTTTGTTGGTAAATTCAAGCTTTCAAGCAAAAATGAGAATTTCAGGAAAATTGTTTGTCACACTGAGCTTGACAACTTCCCAATACTTAAAGACCTTTTTGGTGTGATGCATGGTGATATTAACACCTTTTTTTGATACTATTTAATGAAATGTGTCAGTGTTTGAAAGATATGCATAACTCAGTTTCTCAATCTTTTCCAAAAGACCAGTGCATGATGTTGCATAGTCACACATGGGTAAAAATCAACTTAAAGTGTAAGATATATCAGTGGATTCTAATGTTAGTGTAAGAAATATATTGCATGGTTTTAGATTTCACATTGTAACTAGCCCTTAAACTACCATTTGGGTTTCGGCGTGATAATAAAGGAAAACATCCAGTTATCTGAAAAGACCATTAAATACTCCTTTTTTGCAACTACATATCTATGTGAGGCCAGATTTTCTTAAGATAACTTCAATCAAAGCAACATATCAAACAGATTTTTTAAAAAAATATTTGAATTATTTTTTTCAATTACAGTTGACATGCAATATTATATTAGTTTCAGGTGTTACAAAATAGTGATTAGACATTTATTATATTATTGTTATTTTGGCACTTACAAGGTGATCACCCCAATCTAGTACTCATCTGCATCATATGTAATTATTACAGTATTATTGACTGTATTTCTTAGGCTATACTTTACATCCCATGACTATTTTGCAACTACCAATTTATACTTCTTAATCAATTCCCCTTTTTCACCCATCTCCCCAAACCACTCCATTTTGGCAACCCTCAAAATTTTCTTTGTATCTATAAGTTTCTGTTTTCTTTGTTCATTTATCTCGTTACTTAGATTTCACAGAAAAATCACATGACATTTGTCTTTTTTCTGTCTGACTTACTCCACTCAGCATACCTTGGGTAGACCATGTTGTTGCAGGTGGCAATATTTCATTCTTTTTATGGCTGAATAATATTCCATTGTATGTATGTACCACCTCTTTATCCATTCATCCATTGATGAACACTCAGGTTGCCTCCATATCTTGGCTGTTGAATAATGCTATAGTGACCATGTGGATGCACATGTCCCTTCAAAGTAGTGATTTGGGTTTCTTGTAATTCTAGTTTGGTAGGATGAATTCCTTCAGCTTTTTCTTGTCTCGAAAGCTTTTTATATTTGTCCTTCAATTCTAAGTGATAGCTATGCTAGGTAGAGAAATCTTGATTGTAGGTCCTTGATTTTCATCACTTAGAATATTTTGTGTCATTCCCTTCTGACTTGCAAAGTTTCTGTAGGGAAATCAGCTAACCATTTTATGGTAGCTCCTTTGTACGTAACTAACTGCTTTGCTCTTGCTGCTTTTAAGATTCTCTCTTTGTCTTTAAGCTTTGGCATTTTAATTATGATGTGCCTCAGTGTGGGCCTCTTTGGGTTCTTCTGGTTTGGAACTCTCTGCACTTCCTGGGCTTGTATGTCTATTTTCTTCCCCAATTTGGGGAAGTTTTTCATTGTTTCTTCAAATGAATTTTTGATTCCTTGCTCTCTTCTCCTTCTGGTACTCCTATGATATGAATGTTGTTTCACTTGATGTTGTCCCAGAGGTCTTTTAAACTGTCCTCATTTTTTTGTATGCATTTTCTTTTTGCTCTTCTGATTGGGTGTTTTCTGCTATCTTCTAAATCGCTGATTCGATCCACTGCTTCATGTAATCTACTGTTGGTTCCCTCTAATAAATTCTTTATTTTAGTTATTGTATTCTTCATTTCTGACTGATACTTTTTTGTTTCCTATCTCTTTGTTGAATTTCTCTCTGAGTTCATTGAACATCCTCAGAACCAGTGTTTTGAACGCTGCATCTGGTAGATTGCATGTCTTCATTTTGTTCTTTTTCTGGAGCTTTGTTTTCATTTGGGATGTGTTTCTTTGTCTCTCCATTTTGGCTACCTTCCTGTGTTTGTTTCCATGTATTAGGTAGAGCTGCTATGCCTCCTTGTTTTGGTAGAGTGGCCATATATAGTAGGTGTTCTGTGGGGCCCAGTGGTATGGTCTCCCAGATCACCTGAACCAAGTACTGCAGATGTGTGCCTTATGTGAATTATGCATGCTCTCCTATTGTAGCTGAGGCTTCATTGCTGTGTGCATGTCACTGGGAGGCATTGACCTTTGGGCTGTTTGATTGTAAGGACTGGCCAGGACTATAGTAGAGGAGCTATTGTGCAGGGGCTGACCCTACTGAGCAGGATTCACTTTAGCAGGGTTCTGGTGTCTGCCTGCCCAGTCTGCCTTTGAGTGTATCATCCTCTCCTGGCTGGGTCTGAAGCCATCAACAGGGCTTGCCAGCCCTGGGCCCACCTGAAATGAGCCATATAGCAATTTGCAAATGCCCACCATCCATGCTGGGCTTGGAGGTGCCTGGGAGAGACTAAGTTGTGAACTGAGGCTGGCTGCCTCTGGTGCCAGGCTTGGGGCTGCTTAGCAATAGATACGGGGTTATTCTGAGGCCAGATGCTGCTCATATCACAACAGATTGGCTGCAAAAGCATATGAAATCCAGCTACTCTTTGTTGTTGTTGTTTTGCTTAGGAAAATAGTCTTCCCAGAAACTGTCAACATGTAATGCATTTATTATTTTTAAATTAAGTATTTTAAAATTCTTAGTTGATATTTCTAGTTCTTAGTTTTAATTTCTAATAATAGTAGATACTGATAGACAAAGCCATGTAAACAAAAGCTCTTTGAGGTCTTTAATAATTTCTAAGATTGTAAACAAGACCCAAGTCCAAAAATTTGAGAATGCTCCCTTAGTGAATGGAGAAATGTTCCCAGTGACAGAAGTAGTCGAGGAAATTTCAGACGAATTCTAATTTTTCCGTAGGGAAAAGTAGGCTATTGCTTATTTATAGTGTATGTAGCATTATGACTATTTTGGTATAGCTTTATTATTTGAACATTACCTAACTATGGTATTTTACATTTTCAGAAATAAATTAATATCTGGCTTAATTATGATATTTTATATTTTCAGGCATAAATTAATATTTTGCTTTTATTAGGCTTTATGTTTTTCCTCCCCAGGACGCTCAGCATCACCAGTAAGTGTTGGAAATAATTCACCACCCAAAGAAGTAAATCATGTAAGTTATGGGGTTTTTTTCTATTTGGGTTTTTGTTTGGATAAAAGATTCTAAACAATTTTTATTTCATTAATTATTATTCAGTATGTAGGTATTTAAGATCAGACTTCCTTTTCTTTAACGTAGTACCTCTTTTTTAAGAAAAAAAATCAACCTTTTCTTTTTAGGTGATTATAGATTCACATAAAGTTGTAAAATAATAGAGATCCTATGTAGCCTTTACCCAGTCTCCCTATGGTAGTGTACTGCAGAACTGCAGTATAGTATCACAGTCAGGATACTGACACTGACACTCAAAATACAGAACATTTCCATTACAGAGCAGATCCCTTATGTGCCTTTGTGTATCCATTTCCCTCCTGCCCCTTCCTTAACTTCTGACAAACACTAATGTAATCCGCATTGCCAAAATACTGTCATTTTTAGGATGTTATGTAAATGGAATCATTTTGGGATTGGATTTTTCACTCAGTGTAACTCTCTGGAGATTTCATCTAGGTTGTTGTATCAGTAGTTCAATTCTTTTTATTTCTGATGGTATTCCATTGTTTAACAATGCATCCATTGAAGGTTGTTCCAGTTTTTGGATATTACAACTAAAACTGCTATAAAACATTTGTTTGCAGGGTTTTCTGTGAACATTAGTTTTGTTTGTTTGTTTTTTGCTCTTGGATAAATGTCCAGGAGTGCATTTCTGGGTCATATAGTAGTTGTATACTTAGTTTTTTAAGAAACTGCTGAAATGTTTTCCAGAGTGGCTATACCATTTTACACCCTGCCCCGCTGAGAATGTATGAATGACACCATCTGTGTGCATCTAGCATCCTCACCAGCATTCGCTGGTGTTAGTATCTTTTCTCCCTTCTCATAGGTGTGTGGTGATAGCTCATTGTGGTTTTAATTTATGTTTCCCTAATGGCTAACATAAGATGATAGACATCTTTTCATGTGCTCATTTGCTGTCCTTTCTGGTGAAATGTTTCTTCATGTCTTTTGTCCATTTTTCTAATTTAGATTGTTTATATGTTTTACTGCAGAGTTTTGAAAATTCTTTTAATATATTCCAGGGTCCTTTGTCAGATATGTGATTTGCAAATATTTTCTCCCAGTCTATAGTTTATCTTTTCATTCGCTTAACAAGGTGTTTAGCAGAGCAAACGTTTTTAATTTTAATGAAGTTCCGATCAGTTCTCCTTTTATTGAATTATACTTTTGGTGCACATTTTTTTCCCAAAAAGTTTTATAGTTTTACATTTAAGTTTTTGTGTTCCATTTTGAGTTAATTTTAAGTTATGATATTTAGGTCGAGGTAGATTTTTTTTTTTTTTTTTGGCCTATGGCTGTCCAGTTGCTCCAACACCATTTGTTGAAAATGCTATCTTTCCTTCGCTGACGTGCTTTTGTACTGACTTCCTGTTCTGTTGGCCTTCTCTGATACATCACCCAGGGTGGGAGTGGGGGGGGGTACCTCTGAACTTGGATGGAGGTAGAAGTCCAGGCTCCCTCATCTACCTTTGCTGGTGGGCACAGGGCCAGTTGTTTCTGTGATGTCAGTCTGGAGCAGAGAAGTTATTGATAAATGTTTTCTGTCCTGCTGGACTGCTCCTTTCCTGGGCTTTGGCTAGAGAGAGTGGGCATTTTGGTGGAGTTTTTATTGTCTGCACCTTTTGGTGTTTCTGGGTTGTTGGTTTCTCCATCTCCCTGTTTGGGATTATATGAGGCAAATTGCCATGTCCTTCTGTGGGTCCCAAGGTTCCTAGTCTGCTGGTTCTCCTCTTTCAGAGTCAGTTTATATTTGTTTTACATACAAGTCCTGGGTTTTTAGTTGTACTTAATGGGGAGATTAGGGAAATGTACATCTAGTTCATCTTCCTAGAAGAGGAAATCCCAAGCATCGTATTTCTTAAAAACATTACTACCACATTTTAATATTACTATTCTCTTTTCTTCATAGAAGCCTAAAAATAATGTATCTCCTGCAAAGTCAAAAAACATACACAAACTGGTTGAGAATTCCTTGTCCATAAGTAATCCAGAGCTCTTCAACTCCTTAGGACCTCCTCTTCGGTCATCTACTTGCCATCGCTGTGGCCTGTTTGGTAAGCATGTTGCTCTCAGACGTTTGTTAGTTTATTCCTCTACACATTTGAAAAACATTTTTATTATGAAAAATTTAAAACAGTAACTATAAATAGAATGGTACACACATGCTCACCTGCCCCCACCCCCATACCCATATACCCATCTCTCAGTTTCAGCAGCTATCAGCGTACTACCATTTTTTCATCCATACTTTCCAGTCTTACTGCTTCTTTATTATATTATTATTTTTATATTTTTTCCAGATAAAACTTCCATGAGTTGAAATGCACTAAACCACACCCCTATCCAGATGTAGAATATTTCAACAAGAGAACATCAATGACTGATGATGAGAATAAACTAAATGCCTTTGTAACAGCCAAAACAAAATTAAAAGATGCAAAATATTTTCATCTTCTCACAGAGTTTCCTCATGTCCCTTCCCACTCACTGGTAACCCCAGAGGCAACTTTTTTCCCACCATAAGTTAATTTTGACAGTTACAGAATTTCATATAAATGGAATCATATAGTGTGGACTCTTGTATAAAATTTTTTTTTCATTTAGAATAATATTTTTGAGATTCATCTCTGTTGTTACACACATATTAATTGTTTTGTTGATAAGTAGTATTCCAGTGTATGATTGCACCACAATTTAATCTTTTCTTTTGTTGAGCATTTTGCTGTGTCCAGCTTTAGGATGTTAGGAATAGAGTGTTCTATATATTTCTCCACAAGTCCACGGGTGGACTTACGAGGGCTGTCTGAAGAGTATCCAGCCACGTGAGGTGAAAGATAGAGGCATTTCTGGCTGGAGTGTTTCTGGGCAGGCCTCGTATGTTTTCAGTTCTCTTGGGTACATACCTAGGAGGAGAACTGCTGAGTCAGAGGGTAGGTATATGCTTAACTGATACGAAGCATCCAAACCACTTTCAAAAGTAGCTGTGTCATTTTTCTTCCCCATTGGTAGCAAGTTCTGGTTGTCCCACATCTTCGTCAACATGAGGGGTTTCCAGTCTTTAATTTCAGACCTTCTTGTGGGTGTGTAGTGTTCTCTCACTGTGCTTTGAATTTGTACTTCCCTCATAATCAGTGATCCTGAGCAGTTTTTCATGTTCTCACTGGCTATTTGAATAAAGCTCTTTTTTTTCCTGTTTCTTTTAGAGTGGAGGCATTTGAGGCTAGCTTGGTTTTGTTGTTGTTTGTTTTTAAGCAATTTGTTTCTGCTGGAAACTCAGGATTTTCAAAAATACTTTATTTCAAAAACTTCCTGGGTTTTTCTAGATGTGATTCTCTTTGATAGTTTTTTTGTATTTGAAAGGCACACGGTAAGCCATGTCCAAGTCGGCTTGCCCAAATCCATGTCCACTGCCCCAGACTCCGCATTTCCTTTGGTTCCTTTTACATTGTGTTCTGGGCTCTACTTCAAGAGAGTCCCTCAGGCTTCCCGTCTATCCTTCCTCCCATGTCCACCTTTCCCCTCCCCTTTCTCTGCATTTTGAGAGAGCTTTAAAAGTTTAATCATAACACCGGATCACAAACAGCAAATCCTCTTCAAAGAATCTTCTTGATGTGATTAATAGAATGGTGTTTGATGTATCTGGCCTTTGAAAATATCTCGCTCTGGGTAACAACTATTTGGAATAAAACGATGGTGCTGTCACGGCTGTGTTCTTCAGGGTCGCTGAGGTGTTCGCAGTGTAAGCAGACGTACTATTGCTCTGCAGCTTGTCAGAGAAGAGACTGGTCAGCACACAGCATCGTGTGCAAACCTGTGCAGCAAAAGTAAGTGTAATACGTTGTTTTCATTCATTAGAGAATGTTGAAACTTTTTTTTTCCTGATACTACATGGATCAGATCAGGTAAGCAGGCCATAACTATATAGAAGTTGTTGACTTTTTACTTATTTATTGAGGTACATAGCATCATACAGTGTGTTCTCTTTTGTATAAAAGTGTACAAATCTGAAGTGAATAGCTCTACAAACTCAATTTTCATGAATATAATTTTATTAAGTAGTATATATTAAGAGTCAGAACCTTAAGTGAGTTTGTTTTTATTATGATTACAGCTTTTGAAGACCTTACTTTTAAGCATGTATACTTCACTGAATTTTAATAAGGTGGAACTCTCACAGGGATTCTTGAATTGTGATTCTGAAATAAGTAAATCTTACTTGCATGGTATTTGCCAGTTTACAAAACAGTTTCATGTATATAACCTCATTTGAATCTCAAAACTCTGTTTTGGTGATGTAGGGATTATCTCCATTTTATAGGTGAGAAAACTGAGGCTTGGAGATTATGGTATCTCCATTGCATAGACAGCATGGAGTGGTTTTTTCCATTACTACTGTGATTCTGTCTGGAAGAAGCTATTTTGCTCTTTCTGGATTGTTGATTGAGAATTTAACATAATTGTGGCCCCTCCTCTTACTTGGCTCTGTACTATCAATATTATAATCAGTTGCTTTCTTTCAGTTTCCACAAACTTGAAGATAATAAATCACCTTTTGAAACGAACGTAGAAGTGAAAATGAAAAATGAGGTATGACTTCTACATTTCACCCATGTTTCTTTAAGAACCAAAGTTTCCTGCTGAGTAAACCTGCATAGCTTAGTGATTACTGGGTGACTCTTGGGGGCCACTGAGAATTGTTTATGCCCCACTTCTTTGGAAATGGACTTGTGATGGTTGTGTCTCAGTGTAAGACCACTTGGACTACTGAGGGTCTTTTCTTTGTAGCCTCTGCATGCATATGCTCTCTAGGTTTGTATACTGGATTCTGATGGGGCCCAGTTGTATAAGAAGTTTTTTTTTTCTGTTAATACCTTTCTTCTGTTTAGATATTAATAACTACATGTGCTAAGTCACTGGTCATCTGAAACAGTTTCATCAGTTATGTCCAACTCATTTACAATGTTTAGCCTTCTCTGGATGGTAGTTAAAAAAAGTTGTCTCAGTGGGGTTTCTGGGAGTTTTGCAAGGTGAGGAGTAGATACTGTTCTGAGACAAGATGGCTGTTTCCCCTGTCCTTCAGGACAAGTCCCAAGGGTAGGGGCCAGAAAGACAGTCTCCTTCTGGGGGCCGCTGTGCTGAAGTGTTAATAAACCATAAATTCCCAGACCCTGTTAAAAAAATTTTCATATGTAGTTTGACTTCTTCAAATGCTTAGTTATTTCTCTAAAAATGTTACCTAGTGCAAACTTGAAAGACTACCCCTACCCTTTCCCCCTTTTTAAAATAAACTCAACCTTATCTTCATAATCATGGCATGATTTGTGGGTGATCCCAGTACTTTATATAATGCCTGTGGACAGTGGCTTGTAGGGACTCTTGAATGTGTGTGCTGTATTTCTCTATTATTCAAGCCTTAGGCTATTTTGGCCTTGATTGCAGCAAATAATGGCCATAGTATCATGGAAATATTTGCTTGTATGTAACTCACGTGTTTTTTTCAAACCAGAGTGACTGTCCACTTGGAGTTACTAAAGAAATAGCTATCTGTGCTGATAAAATAATGTTTTCTGATTTGAGAAGTCTACAGCTCAGGAAAACCATGGAAATAAAGGTATTTGTTGTTCAGTCTCCTTAGACAGAGATCCAGAGAACTATGGATTTTAATTTCCTTGTTTCCTATTTTGAGTTCATAAGGTAGCTACAAAATATAAACTAATGAAATTGACAAAGATTGCAAAAACTGCCTACAATCTATTTTGTAACTTAGTTATAAAGCATTAAGAAATTCACATTTGCTTATGTTCCCAGTGAATGATTACTTACATCTCTTCTATCTTTGAAAGGGTACAGTTACTGAATTCAAACACCCAAGTGACTTTTATGTGCAGTTATATTCTTCAGAAGTTTTAGAATACCTGAACAAACTCTCTGCAAGCTTAAAGGAAACATATGCAAATGTGGTGCTTGAGGAAGATTATGTTCCTGTTAAGGGGGAAGTTTGTGTTGCCAAGTACACTGTTGACCAGGTAACCTCTAAGGAAATGAATTATTTAATAAGATGTTTTAATTTACTTTGGTCATCTCAACTCGACACCAGCGCTTTAATTTAATGAGGTCTTAGATAGCTTAAAAGTGTGACCGTGGTCGCACTCCTGTCTCTCTTTATGAGTCAGTATTCCAGGTTCTGCTCGCTTGCTTACTCCAGCTCTGTTTCTGGGCCCCTCGGTTGCTGTTGACGGAGTCCTTGCGAGTCTGCAAGCTTGCATTTATTTGTGTAGCTGAGCTATTGGTGTTTCAGAGAGTCTACTTGGCTGGAATAGCTTGGCAATGGTTCTGCATATTAAAGAGGTCTAATTAGACGATTTTAGGGATTTCTTAGCTAGATTCTTAGAAAATGATGTTAACTTGTTGAGTGCCTCAGAATAGAACGGGAGCCTTTCCTGTTCGTGTTCTGTAGATTGGTTGAGAGTTTTTAAACCTGAGAATGTGAAATGCTGTTTTGAAGCAGAGTACCATGTTATTTCGCTTTCAGACTTGGAACAGAGTAGTAATACAAGACGTTTATATGCTACAGAAGAAGGCACAAGTCTTATATATTGATTTTGGAAATGAAGAAATAATTCCAGTAAACAGACTTCACCAGCTAAACAGAAACATTGACTTGTTTCCTCCTTGTGTGAGTCTCATTTCTCTCTAACTTGCTAACAGTGTACCAGAGGAGCTGGTGTTGATGTTCTGGTGGACACACTGTTTGCTTTTTCTATTCTGCTGTGGTTATTGTTCGAAAGTACATACTGGCATAGCATTTTCTACGGAAACACTCATTGGCTTTCTTGGCTGAGTACTGCCTCAGGTTTGAGAAAGTGTTGGCACTTTTAGCCATATCTGATCAATCTGCTCTTGAAAACAACAATTTCTATCTTTATTACATATTTTGAAGTAACCTGGATTTATTTGCAATTGAGAGATAATTATTATTCTTTCATCAACTTCTCAAGTCCCAAAAGTCAAAGCACTGTGGGTAGCGTACCCAGAAAGAAAAGTAATTACATGTAAAATTGTTTATCTGGTTAGTACTTGAAGACTTTTGATAAATTTTCTTCATGAAACATGTCATCCTTTAAAAATCAACACATAATTAATTAGAAAAAATTCATTTTCAGATACTGATTTTTAAAAATAATTTTAAAATCTTTCAGGCCATAAAGTGCCTTGTGGCTGGTGTTATCCCAGCAGAGGGGAATTGGAGCAATGATTGTATCAAAACTATCAAACCACTGTTGATGGAGCAGTACTGCTTTATAAAGATTGTTGACATCTTAAAGGAGGAAGTGGTTATAACCACCTTTGCTGTGGATGTTATGCTGCCAAGTTCAGGTGAGATCCGAATCTTTCTTTATAAATGACATTCTTCATATGTTATTTTTGTCTCCACCTGTTACTCAGAACAAATAGAAACATGAAGTGAGGTCAAGTAAGGTCTGCTCTGGGGTCATTCAAACTGACTCAAAATGTGGCCTTCGCTCTGCTCTTGGAATTGGCAGCTGGTCAGAGACATGGCAGAAATTCATAGAATTGGGTGGATTAGAAGGTTAGATCTGGACTTAGTAGGCGGGTAACTGTATAATCCTTTTCATGCAGCCATAGCAATATCTACTCCTGATTTCTCCTCCTTTATTGAGAAATTCAGGAGTTTCTCTATGAATTCATTCAGCCTTAGTCATCATTGCTTTTGCTTTCAACAGTCTTCACAGAACGGTGTTTTGTTAGTATTGAGACTGTAAGTACATAGTATTGAAGTTGTGGAAATGCAAACACTTTGGAATCCTGTCCTTCCATTCTGGTTTTATACCTGTTTGGGAAGTGACTTCCTTCTGTATGCTTATAATTGCCTCTCTGTTTATAGGCCCAGTGACGGTCAATGACTTGATGGAATATGCAGTTAATCCTGTTGTGAGATTACCTATAAAATCTGTATTTGTTTCATTGCTATGTATGTTTCATGTCATGACTTCAGCTTTTGGGTATTATTTCAGAGAACTTGAAGTTGATGTCAGTGCTGGCTGACCCTTGTTTCAGCCACACTTTACATCTGAGAAAAAGTAGTGTTGTGTCTTGAATTCACTTTTTCTCATTAACGGTGGTCTTTATAAGCATGCCAGTGAGGCAGTACTAAATCTTTCATGTTAATCAGAATTTTGAAGTGAAACTTTTTATTACATTTTCTTTCAAGTAATGATGGGAACTTTTAAAGCTAAGCATAACTAAACCGTATTTTGCACATAGAAACTGAACTGGTAAGACACAAGTCAGTGGATTAATAGCTTTAATCTCTAAATCATGTGATTATGACTCATATGTTTTGAATTTATGCTTTTCTTTTAATATTTACTATAATATCTCAGTGTAGATCTATTTTCTTAATCACTTTTAGGAAAACTTTTAGACCGTGTGCTTATAGAAATGGGATATGGCTTGATACCTAAGGGACATAATTCTAAGAAGCAAAGTGCAGATCAATGTGAGTATTCAGATTAATATTGAACAGTATAGTGACTTTAGTTATTGAAGAATACCTTCTGTAGTGAACAAAAGAAGCAAAACTATCACACTGTCAGATTAATGGGAATGCTAACCATTCTATAAAGTTTATATGAGAAAGATGATACTTTACCATTTAGTAATACATTCTTTCTAATCTCGGTCTTTCTTGCCTATTTTTCTCCTTGTCTCCCAGATTGATCCTTGACATGATAATTATGAGAAATTACAAAGTACTAAGTATCATAATACTTGGGTTGAGGGCTTTTTAGCTAACATTTCCTTAGTTTAATTTGCTTTTCTTCCTTATTTGGGTATTGTAGCAATAATAAATAGGACTGTAACATTCTGTTCTAGTAGGGTGGTGTTCCTTAATAAATTTTTACTTTTTGCTTAATTGTGTGTATTCTTTTCATTTAGTCTAACAAGAACTTAAAAGTTTTGGGCTATCAGCATTTTATTTCTCATTGCCTAGTCAGTGTGTTGTTTCTTACCGGCTTTCTCTTTTACCAGTTACAGTCATGTGCCCCACTTAACACTGGGGATATGTTCTGAGAAATGTGTTGTTGAGTGATTTTGCCATTGTGCAAACATCATAGAGTGTGTGCACTTATGCAAACCTACGTGGCATAGCCTGTTACTACAATTGCATGTGCTGTACTAGCACCAGACACGTGAGTAATGCGCTGTGCTGCAATGTTAGGACATCACTAGGCAAAAGGGATTTTTCAGCTTCATTTTATCATCTTATGGGACCACTGTCGTATATGCGACCTGTCACTGACTGAAGCATCATCATGTGGTGCGTACCTGTGCTGTAGATGTAGACGTACATCATGGCCTCTGCTCATTCATTGAGAGGTGATTGCTAGATCGGTGATGCCACAATTGAATGCATCTTGTCACATAAACAAACTTGATTCATCCTTCAGCCTACCTTCTTCTTCACCTCCCTCTCTTGCTCTAATTGGTTGCCAAGTCTTTATTGATTCTTCTTCTCCAAATATTCTTTGTGTCTTTTTTCTTCCTTTCCCTGTTACCATTTTTTTAGTTCAGGAATCTTTAGCCTTCATAGATATTGCAGCAACCTTTTGATGATATTTTTTTGTTTCCTGTTTGTATGCTTACACTACTGCCTGTATGTATGGTACTCTGACGACACAAATTTTGGTGTGACAGCTCTGCTTTCAGTAGTCTTTACTGGAGGAGAAAGACCAACCCTTCCTGGTCTAATAGTGGTGGTTGAAACGGGAAGAAGTGGTGCTCTCTTAGGGAGGGGGTGGAGAGAGGCAAAATAGTGAAGGGTCTTCAGCATGGAGTGAGAAGCTGTGATGGGAGCGGTGGGAAGAGAAAGAGCAACAGCAGGGTAAGTGCTTCTAGGAGGGCAGCGGCGGCAGCAGCAGATGCTGCAAAAGCACCCCCTGAAGGAGCAGAAATCCACTGAGTAGTGTCTCCTCAGGGGAGATGATGACCCAGTGACAGAGGAAGCTCAGGGGGTAATGGGAGCACCCGGGAAGGGCCCCTGACCCAAATGAGAGAAGCCTTTTCCAAAAGACACCACACTGAGCAGGAAATCATCGAGATGCTGGGAGATTGCGAGTGCGCTAGGGTAGGGCTTTGCAGGGGAAGACTAGCATTTGTTAAGGCCTAGAGGTAGGAAACAGCATGGTTGGGCCTGAAAAAACTGAAAAATGGGATTAATGAAATCAGAGTGACTTCTTTCTCTGTTTTCTGTTAAGGTAATCCTGAAGATGTTGGGAAAATGGTAGCAGAAAACAAAATTGTCGTAGACAGAAGTGACTTAATCCCAAAAGTGTTAACTGTGGATGTGGGTGATGAGTTTTGTGGTGTCATTTCCCACATTCAGACTCCAGAAGACTTCTTTTGTCAAAAATTACAAAATGGACGTAAGTAAATTTTCTTGATTTGTGCTTTCAAGAGACCAACCATGCAAAAATGAAGATAACATGTAGATTTGCATTTCTTTTAAGATATGGTTTGTATCTGCAGGTAAGCTTGCAGAACTTCAGGAATCCCTTAGCGAGTACTGTGGTCAAGTGCCTCCACGCTCAGACTTTTATCCAACCATTGGTGACATCTGTTGTGCCCAGTTCTCAGGTAAGGCAAGAGTATTATTGAGTTTTTTACTTATAATTAAGTGAAAACAGATAAAACAGAACCTTCACTATGCACTGGATGGCTACATTTGGAACTTGAGTATTAAAGTGCACCAATTATGGTTTTAAATATGTCCAATTGGACTGAGTTAAAGTGGGCAAGGGAGGTGGGCCTTTGCGTGTGAGATGTTGGTAAGGGGCTTTTTATTGTTTTACCAGCCCTGAGGTTATTTGGAGATGGGTGCAGGTAGTTCTGTTTACATCAGAATGCATTGTGGAACCTCCCAGGTCATGTCTTCATCAGCTCTCACTGGAATAGCAAGAGGGCCTGGAGCTGGCAGGGCACAGCCTCCATAGCCGCACAGGGCTGGCCTTGGATGCCTGGGGTCTGTCGTTCTCGCAGGAAGGGCACTGCAGTGGCCTCACAGAAGGGGCGGTGCAGGTGAGCCTCCAGTACAATGACTGCTTTGTTGGTGGAGTCTGGTTGACTCATACCGCCAGGTATTCTAAAATTAGCCCTGCTTGATGCCTTGCGGATGTCCTTTTTTCTAATGAGCTGTCTACTGGAGAGACAAGGCATGGAAGAAAATAATGACAGCATGTGACATGAGTAGTCTAGCAAGGTAAGAATAAAGATGATATTTTTTAGGAGTTCAAGGCTTCTGTTAAGCAAAAGTCGCAAAATTAAATACACATTCATTGATCAATAAAGCTTGATATTAAGGTGAAATTTACAAATGACCATTTCTAAAATTTGGGAGGAGACGCTTCTGTTTATATTTGTGATAAGGGATTCCCCCTCCTCTGAAAACAGAATTTATTTATAAAACATATAAATAATTAAAAAAACATATAAAATACATATTTATATGTATTTATTCTTACATATTTAAACTTCAGTCACCTTCAGAATACTCTCCATTTGGTGTAGTACACCTACAGAGATACTTTTCCCACTGCTCAAAGCAGTTACTAAACTGTTGATTTTGATGTGTTCAAGTACTTCTGCCGTTTTTTTTTTGTGTGTGTGTCACATCTTTCACATCAGCAAAACATTTCCCTTTGAGGACTTTTTTCATCCAGGGAAACAGCAAAAGTTGCTCTGGGCAAGATGGGGTGAATAAGGAGCGTGGGGCACGGGGGTCATGCCATTTCTGGTCAGAAACGGTTGAACACTCAGTGCGGTGTGCGCAGGTGTGTTGTCATGAAACACATTCATGTAAAATTTATTGGAAATTATCCATCATGAAGTGGGCAAACGTGTTGAGTCTCCAAAACAGATTGACTGAAGCTGAATGCAGCCTCTCACAACAACGCCAGCTGATGCCAGTGGGTTCCTAGAACTCACCTAGCAGGGGAAGCCTGTACAAGGGACCAGCGCTCCAGAAGATAATTCCGGGGTTTTTGGGTCTCCCTCCCCATACTTTGGAACAAATTTGAGACTGAGTCTCTCTTTTTTTCAGAGGATGATCAGTGGTACCGTGCCTCTGTTTTGGCTTATGCTTCTGAAGAATCTGTACTGGTCGGATATGTGGATTATGGAAACTTTGAAATCCTTAGCTTGAAAAGACTGTGCCCCATAACTCCGAAGTTGTTGGAGTTGCCAATGCAAGCTATAAAGTGTGTGCTGACAGGTAGGAGATTTTTATGGTCCCCGTATTCTTAAAATACTAAAATCCAAAGTCAGAGCATTGGAATTGAAATTAAACTACTGGTAAGATAAAGGAATAGGTTTAGGCATAACTTACTCTAGTGCAAAAATAATCTTTAATTTAGTAAATACTATCTGTAATAAATCAAAATTTAACGTACCTGCAGTTATGAAATTGAGTGTTTGGAGATTTTTGTTTATTTTTTTTGCTATTTATGGAGCCTGCATTATTGATCAATACCATAGAAGTCTATTAATAGCACGAACTAGTGGAAAACCTGCTGGTAAAAGCAACAAGAACATTACGATCGTGTGCTTAGAAGTTGCTACATATGTAACTTGTCCCACTAGCAGCCAGGGCTCCTTTCCATGTCAATAAATTGGCTTCTACAACCTGCATTTAAATGCACTATAATTTAATTAATATCCAAATTATAAGAAGGATATTTCCAAGTTTTTGCTATTAGCAGTGTTCTTTTAGCTATCTTTCACCACCTATCCAAGATCATTTACTTAAGGACAGGTGGCAAGGTGTAGTTATACCACAAAATACGTCCTTCGGGAGAGTGGAGGTGTCAGTGAGTATGCTTACATTCGTGTTCGTGATAAACACTGTGGTGGTCTCTGGAAAGGGTTAAACTAGTTTTCACAGCTACAAATTTAGGAGGTCATCAGTCCTTCATACATAGGTGCACCAAGTAATAGATGTTTCTATATTATTTCATCTTGGCCAGTTTTGATAAGCTAAAAATGAAATCATTTGAATTTAATTCATTTCCAGTGAGACTGAAAATATTTTTTTTAGGTTACTTGGTTCTTATATTTTATGAACTAAGCATGATCTTGGGGAGTTTGATTTTTAAGTGCCCTTTGAGTAACTGCTATGAATGTTTCATATATTAATCTAAGGGGACCAGTATTTCTTCCTGGATTATTTTATACGCTTGTTTGTGATTTCTTAACTTTATTGAGATATAATTTACATCCCACAAAATTCACTGTCTTAGGTATGCAATTCAGTGATTTTTAGTAAATGTACCAAGTTGTACAACTATTACCACAATCCAGTTTTAAAACATTTTCATCGCCCCAATGAGATCTTTTGCTCATTTGTAGTTAATCGTCACTCCCCAGGCGATTAAGCAGTAGTCTACTTTCCGTATTTATAGATTTGCTTTCCTGGATGTTTCATGTCAATGGAATTACGGTTTTTTACATAAAGCTAGCTTTTTATAGGCTTTTTCTTTGTAATTTTGTCTTTATTTTCATGTTTAGAAAATCTTTCAACTCAGATGGAACTTTTTTCTTCCAGTGTTCATCATAGATTACTTAAATTTAAGATTGTGGAAATTAGGAACTAAATTTCTAAATGCTTGGTATAAAAGATATTTTAACATTCTTTCAAAAATTCTTTGTTAGGAGTAAAGCCATCATTAGGAATTTGGACTCCAGAAGCTATTTGTCTGATGAAAAAAACGGTTCAAAACAAAATGATCACAGTGAAAGTGGTAGACAAGTTGGAAAACAGTTCCCTGGTGGAGCTTGTAGATAAATCTGTGACACCTAACATCAATGTTACTGAAGTACTCATAGATGCAGGCTTTGCTGGTGGGGACAAGGGGATGGAGGTGGAGAAACCCAGTGACATGAAAGAAGCCAGTGGTAAGTAAAATGTCAGCCAGACAACATCCATGCTGGAGTTCAGATGGTTTTCTGATGTTTGGGTTCCTATACTTTCACAATGAATTGATGTTGAGTGTCTGTCATTTTTTAAAAGTCAGGCATTCATCTAAATACATTTAAGAGTGTTTGAAAACTGATAATTTGTTGAAAGTTTTGGGGGTCACTGGAAGCTGAAGATCAGTCAAAAAGGTGAAGTGGAAATTCAAGGAGGGTAGTAATGGCTAAATGTAATGCTGATAAACTTTCCTATGAAGTCACTAAGAAAATCATTGAAAATTCAAAGAAAATTCCTCAGCAACCCCACCTCCTGTTCCCACTCTGGCTATTTGTTTTGCAAAATGTCCATTTATTTTCACAGTTCCCTTGGGTGTAGAAGCAAAACTAAATCCATTGGCATGGAATTGGGTTGGACTTGCCGTTGACCAAACAGTAGACGTTGTGGTCTGTGTGATAAATAGTCCCGGAGAATTTTACTGTCATGTGCTTAAAGAGGATGGTAAGTTGACTTTTTGATTTGTGTACTTTTTTTACAAATATGTGGTGTAGATAATAACTGAAGATGAGTTTACTGAGTGATAAAAGGACTCTCTTTCCAAGAAGGGTCAAATGGGTATTTTTGTACTTCCAAGAAAGATTTGGTTATACTCAGTTGTCATTTATTACATTTTAAGTCTTTATTTGTTTCCAATAATCTCTCCTTATATTTAAACCAGTTTAGATTTCACAGAATGTCTCCTAAATTCATTTTTGAAAATTAAATTTATAAATAAGTGCACAAATAAGAGTGCAGCATAACAAATTGTCACACAGTCCAAAAACTTGTATTTAACCAACATCTAAGTCAGGAAATAAAATACTACCAGTTACCTAGAAGTTTCCTTTATATCGCTTCCTATCACTACCCCTTTTCTCTTTCAGAAGTAAATATGATTCTGCTGTCTTAATAGCGTAGTTTCTTCTGGTATTGAACTTTCTGTAACTGGAATTACAGTCTGTACTCTCCTGTGCTTTGCTGCTTTCTTTTACTTTGTGAGAGTGGGCCATCATTTTTACATGTAACTGTAGCTTGTTTTTTTGTTGATGTTACATAGTGTTTTCTTGTATTAATGTACTGTGTTTTACTATTCCTTTCTACTGTTGGACATTTGGGTTGTTTCTAGTTTTGAACTATAAAATAATGTGTTTTTTTTTTTTGTTTTTGTGTTTTGTTTTGTTTTGTTTTTAATGTGGGTAGTTCCTTGGCTGGGAATTGAACCCAGGCCACAGCGTTGACAGCGCCAAAGCCTTAGCCACTACACCACCAGGGAACTCCTATAAAATAATGTTTGTATGCATGCTGTCAAATAAATTTAGTTCACATGTGGATGCATTTCTATCAAATATATGAGGTCAGACAGTTGATTTTGTAAACTCATCCTAGAAAAAGTGCTACATACCTCTTTGCTATGAAGGTGATCATATCATTATGGCCAGCTTCGAAGTACTCCTCTTGGGAAGCTATGTACCAATGCCAGGGCCTAGTCCATCCTTCAAATCAATTTTGGAACTCTCTTTCTGGAACGGCCATCAGAGTCACCATCGTGCCCAAAATCTGATAATTAAGTTCTCAAACTTGCCGTTGTTTGCAGCGCTGTACAAACAATTCAGTAAGGTGTCATAATCTTGGCAAGGTTTCCTAGTCCATATGCAAAACTCATGCTCTAGTATACTGATAGCAATGTTACTGTTCTCAGTAAATCACTGGGATGGGGTTTATTGAGAGTTATTAACTAAATAATGACTTATTTGCCCAATTTTTAATAATAAAGGAAAGGCATTTGGTGTACTTAATAGTTATTTAGGAATGTACCTGAGACTTGATGATTAAAACATTTTCCAACTTTAAAGAAAAATCTGTATTCTACATGTTTTTTTAAAGTAAGTGCTGTGTGTATATTATGTTTTCAGCTTTAAAGGAACTCAATGATTTGAACAGATCACTAGCAGAACATTGTCAGCAGAAGTTGTCTAATGATTTTAAGGCAGAAATAGGACAACCTTGTTGTGCATTTTTTGCAGGTAGGTTGCAGTTGGTGCAATCTTGACTTTAGTAGAACCTTATGTTTATTGATATTCAACCCTTATTTTTAATGTGAATTTTCTTCTTGATACTTAAGCAAATATTAATATTTTTCTACAATTGAAATTAAAAGAATGCTTCAGATTGTTTTTTCTTCTGTCTTTGTAACAAGGAAGCTCCAAATGATACTTTCATACTTAAACTTTGTTAAACTCTGTTAACTGCTTTTCTTTCCAGGATTTCTGATCATTAATGTAAGTTAGATAATGGAAGAGCTGCTCACTGAAGATTCATTGTTCCTTCTGGTCACCCTCTCCATATTTATTTTGAAAATAAATCTGATGAAACACTTTAATTATTGCAAGACTTCTTACTATTTATTTTCCATATTATTTTACCAAGTATCAAGCAAAACAATCCGTCAGTAGTGGTGAGGATATTATAAGTCTTTCAGATTGACAAGCATGTTCAAGTTTATTGTCTTAACTTTCATTCTGCTTATTTAAGGATAGATCATGAATTGAAATCTTTAATTTGTGTCATGTAAAAATGTGGTGCTGTAAAAATTTTGGAGATACTCTTAAAAATTGATTTTGAGTAGTCTAGGGATTTCTGAATGAAAAGCTAATGGCATCATTTGAGGAAGAGAACAAATTTATTAGCTACTAGGCAAATGATGTCTTTTTCAAGATAAATTTTCTAGAGTTAATAGATGGGAAATATTCCATGTTACAATCTTTGTGTTAAATCTAGGTGATGGCAGTTGGTATCGTGCTGTAATCAATGAAATTGTCCCAAATGGAAAGGTTAAAGTTCACTTTGTAGATTATGGAAACATTGAAGAGGTTACTGCAGATGAACTCCAAATGATCCCATCAAAATTTTTAAAACTTTCATTTCAAGGGGTACGGTGTTGGCTAGCAGGTATGGTACAGAATAAGAAATTTTTTCAACTTTTTTCTAATACTTAGGGTACATAAACTTCTAAGTATTGATGTCTTTATTGATGGCTAATATTAAAATATGAATTTTAATACTTTGTGTAAGTTAGAAGATCTTTATAATAGAACATTTAGAAACGTATTATTAAAGACATTGGCCAGAGTGCCCTGTTGAGGTCAGAGTGGGGAATTAGCTGCTTTTGCATATGTGTGATGGGAGTGAAACCAGTGCCCTCTCCTGAAGGCATTTTGCAGGATTCCCAAAGAGCCTCAAGTATTCCTACCTTTTGTCATAGCAGTTTTATTTCTAATTATCCCAAAGAAATAATTGTGGAATTTCACAATGTTTACTACAAGAAAGCTCATTACACTGCTGTTAATAATAGCAAGTCAACCTAAATCATCAACAGTAGAGGATTGGTTAAATGATGCTCCATGTGGTAGGTAATGGTAGTACCTATTTCGTACGGTGGTTGTGTGGATCACATGTTTGGAACAGGGCCTGGCCCTCAAGAAAGTTCTGTTTAACTGTTTGCTGCTGTTACACAGTCATTAAAATGATGTCAAATACGTGTTACTGATAGGAAGAATTGTTCATGATTTAAGGGAAGAAAACAAGTTATGAAAGAGAGGCAGGACAGCATTTTGATGGAGAGGGCAGACTTGGGAACCAGCTCTGCCACCTGCTAGCTGTAAATCATTTTAGCTCTCTGTGCTTCCATTTCCCCATCTGGAAAATAATAGTACCTCCCACAAAGAGTCCTTAAGAATAAAAGAGATTAAAATATAAAAAGCACTTAAATGTGCCTGGCATTATACCCATAATAGCTATTACTGTTTTCATAAAAATTTATAAAAGAACTATGAGTCTGTATGTGCATATATTTCCATATGCACGTAAAAACTGGGGAAGGTTGGATACCAAAATGTTACTAGTGACCATGTCTGGAGGCGTAGATGCTTTTCAGGTTTTCTTTTGCTTGCCTGTTTTCTTTCTACTTACTTTGCACTAAGTGTGTTCATATTATTATTTTTTAATTATCATGTTTTATGTCAGTGCTTCTTAAAATGAATGTTTAGAACAGGGCCTGGCACTCAAAAAGTTCTATTTAACCCCCAAACCAGCAGCAGCAGGAGCAGCAACATGAGAACTTGTTAAAAATGCAGATTCTCACTCCTCCCCCCACCACCAAGACTTACCACTAAATTGGAAATGTCTGGTGAGGCCCCCAAATCTGTTTTAACAAACCGTCCAGATAATTCAGATGCACACTCAAGTTTGAGGGTCACTGTTTTGAAAATAAAGAGACAAGCCACAATTATCCAAGAAAAATAGTTTTTGATTAAGTAGTTTAAAAATGACATTTAAAAACTACCATTAAATTCAGCACATAAACTGAAATTGGAAGGAAACAGAGGATGAGCATGGCCCCTGAGCAAGGATGACGTGCAAAACATCATTAGAAAACTGTCCACGAAGGTGACATTGTGTCGTGGACCTCTTTCACAAGCATAACTGGTAGGCTCATCATCGTGTATGTAAAAGAGCATGATGGTGGCTTCTAAAAGAAATAATAATCCAATTTTTGCCTAGTGGGAAAGTGCCAGGTGAAAATACATGCGTGTGGAAAGTTAAGGAAAGCCCCTGAGCTGTATATTTGCAAATGTATTATTGTTACCTTTGACATGGAGGCGGGGGGGGGGGGGGGGGGGGGAGAGAGAGAGAGAGAGAGAGAGAGAGTGTGTGTGTGTGTGTGTGTGTGTGTGTGTGTGTGCGTGCGTGTCTAAAATTGAATATTGAAAGAAGATAATTGATATTGCTGACCTGAATAGTACGTTTGGTAAGGACCCAGTCCTAGATACTGCTGAAGCAAAAATGCAGCTTGGGGACAGAATTCTTTTTGATACTGTTCTTGTTTGTCAGATACACAGCCTAGAAACAACCACTGGACTAAAGAAGCCACAGCGAGGTTTCAGGCATGCGTAACAGGAATAAAACTTCACGCCCGTGTGGTTGAAATCACTGAGAATGGAGTGGGAATTGAACTGACTGATCTGTCCACTTCTTATCCCAGGATAATTAGTGATGTTCTGATGAATGAACATCTGGTTTTACAAGCTAGCTCACCTTGGAAAGACTTCACCAAAAACAGGCCTGCCAACAAACAGGATCTTCAAACTGATGCCCCAGAACAGCAAGGTAACATTTTTGACTATTTATTTGTTATTTAAATTTGTTATCTTTCACTTTTATAGCCTATGAAAATTCTTCTATCCCAAATGACACAGTTTTCCTGTAGGAATATGCTTTGTGGAAATTGGTTAATAATAGGCTATTAAAGGTAATTTAATATTAATTTATTGAAACATGGTTTAGTAAATAAATACTATACTCGTTTTTAATGTAGCTACTTATCATACAGCTGCGTATCTGGTCATGTTTGAATAAATTTTAAGAATTATATTTAATATACTACAGAAGTGAAAATGCACTATAGGAGTGCAGCAATTGAAAGATTCTCATTATAGGTTGAACTTTTTTGTAATGCCCACAAAATTCCTCAAATTGAATAGATTGTTTTGTAAAAATACAGATTTTCATTTTGGGAATCTGGTAATGTTGATAATGAGCAGTTGAGGAAAAAGTTGAGACTGCATTACTGGGAAAGAATAGTAAATTAGATATGTTTCATGGGAGACCTGTGTTTTGTACGTTTTCAGCCATCTCTTCAGCTGTGCAGTGGCGGACAGTAGAATTGCCAGTTAATAAAACCGTACAAGCAAGCATATTAGAAATCATAAACCCAAACCTGTTCTACGCTTTCCCAAATAAGATGCCTGGTAAGAAACTGAAATTCAAGAACTACTTACACTCATCTTTTTAACTTTATAATGGAAGTGCTTATGGGAACTCATTAGGAAGTGAGGACAGGGAGAGGAGGGGTGTGATTTTTGTTTCACTCAGGTTTTAAGGAAGACTTGATCATAATAACACTTAAAGGCAAGTTTGGGAGTTCCCTGATGGTGTAGTGGCTTAAGGCTTCGGTGCTGGTGCTGTCAGTGCTGCGACCTGGGTTCGATTCCCAGCCAGGGAGCTACCCACATACCAAAAAGCGAAAATAAAAAAAAAAAAATGAAAAAAAAAAGCAAGTTTACTTAACACAAACGTGAATGAACACGAAGGGACTCTGCCACGACACCTAATCTTGATTCTCTCCAGCTTTTTATAACAAAACATTGTCCCTAATTACTGTCTTAATATTCTTGCTTAATATTCTCTCTGTATTGAATTGTGTTTACTGAATTAACCTTTTGCAGCCATTTAACAGCATTCGAACCAAACTGTTCTAGATATATTGAAAGAGTACTTTGTAATCAGTCTATAATCACAGTGTTACTATATCTTTAGAAACTTAGAGAAATATTTTACACTGGACCTAATTATGAAGAAAAGTAACATATAAATATTTTAAATTTCCTTTTTCTTTCTTGAAAGTTTACAATTAAGGCTTCTCTTCAATGTATTCGAATTCATTCTTGTAGTGTAGAAGGTGAGTTATTGTCAGATGCGTGGTGGCTAGTCAAAAAATTTGCAGGTACTTCAAGTCTGAAAAAATGAACTTTGTTTGTAATTGTCAAACCTAGAGTTGTGGTGATACCAAAAACTGCTCTTACCTTTATCTCCAGTTAGGACTGTTTGACCCTAACGACAATGTATGGTAGGACGTATTGCAAGTACTTTATTAGCTACAGGCTGACCTCAGAGATAACAAGGTTCAGTTCCACACCACTGCAATAAAGCAAATATTGCAATTAGGAAGTCACACAATTTTTTTGTTTCCCAGTGTATCTAAAAGTTGTGTTTATACTATACTGTAGTCCATCAAGTGTGCAGTAGCATTATTTCTAAAATGACAATGTACATACCTTAATTGAAAAATACTTCACTGCTAAAAAATGCTAACAATCATCTGAGCATTCAACAAGTCGTAGTTTGTTTTGCTGGTGGAGGGTCTTTCCTTCAATTGGTAAAAAGCACCATGTCTGAGAAGCACAATAAAGTGAAGCTTAGTAACACGAGGTGTGCCTGTATAACACACTCATGGAAAAGTACACCAAGCAATTGTGAAAGTGCAGCTTACTAAGTTTTCACAGAGCGAGCACACTGGTATCGCAACCCCAGGCAGAAACCGGTCCAGCAGAACTTGCTTCTCGGCCCCTCCCGGTGCTGTGTCCCTTCCACACGAGGTAACGAGAGTGGGTTTATTTTTAAATATAAATGTGTATTTTAGTCCACACAGTGTTTCTTGGGTGATTAGATTTGACATTCTTTTGTACACTGTATTTAAATAGTGGAATTAAAAATTTCTTCACGAAAGTTTGCTTTTTATATTTTAGAAGATCAGGAAAAACTGTGTATATTGACAGCCGAATTGTTAGAATATTGCAATGCTCAGAAGAGTCAGTCACGCTATAGACCGGGAATTGGAGATGCATGCTGTGCCAAATACACAAGTAAGACTCTTTTAGGTCACTTATTGAAGGGGAAATATTGTGTTCTCTTTTATATCGGATTATATGGATCTTGTTATTTTAGATGCATATTTGGTTAGACAGCGAACTTAAGAAAGACAAGGTCATGGGTTTAATTCACATATTGGGGTCATTAAGCTTTTCTGTTCCTTAGCCATAGATTATATTTAGGCAAGGATATAGATAGAAATTTACAAAGCTGTCAGTACTTCTGGGTGACCAGCTCTAGATAACACCACTCTGTATGGTGGGTCATGCTAGATACTCCAGAGAGCCCTTGTATATTTATTCCATTATATTTTTAGATGACGATTTATGGTACCGTGCCATTGTTCTGGGGGCCTCAGACGCTGAGGTGAAAGTGCTCTATGCAGACTATGGAAACATTGAAACTCTGCCTGTTTGCAGGGTGCAGCCAATCTCCGCCAGCCACCTGGAGCTTCCTTTCCAAATTATCAAATGTTCATTTGAAGGTAGACGTTAAGTCATTTTTCCAATTTAGGTGCCTCCTTGGGTTTTGTTTTGTTTTTTTCTAGCTCTATGTATGAATCAAGTGAGTATTTCAAGTAACTGCCCAGATTTCTAAATATCAAGCAGAGATTACAAAGAAATCTTTCATTCTCACTAACACTGTATTCTATTGGTCCATCATTGTTTTATAGATTAGTTTCCAAGGGTCAGGGTTCTGAAACTGCTTTTCCCCACATTGTAAAACTAGTAAGTGGCAGGGCCAGGATGAATGGGGGTCATCTAGCCTCTCCTGTGGGGGTCCTTCTGCTCTGTCACAGCTCTGTCTTTAGAGACATTCAGATGACACCATGATTTGTTTTTTTGTTTGCTTGTTTTGGCTTCCTTACTATCTGTACTATTTATCTGTGTATATTCAACTCTTTCATTGGAATTTGAATACAGTGAACTAAAATATTAAAGTAGCTTTTTACTCTTACTTCTGATTTCTTTACCCAGAGGTCCCGATTGCTTCAGAGCTGGCTTTGGTTTTGACTCAGAGTTGGACCATTGTCTTTGTTATTTTTCCCTTCTGCACTAGAATATTTGTCCATAAGGGTGGCCATTTGCTTGTTGCCCTCTAGACCTAGATGAGTGCTTGACACATAATAGGGATCAATGAATATTTATTAAGTTGATTTTTTAAAATACAACAGTAGTTCATCAAAGCATACCTAATCCTAGCTAAAATCAATGAGCCTTTTCCTTATTATCCTTCGATAATTTATCTAAATATGTATTACCTTTTTTAAGGGACTTGGAGATTAACTTTAATATTCCTTTTTTTCTAGGACTAATGGAATTGAATGGAACCTGTTCTCAATTAATAATAGAGCTACTAAAAAATTTCATGCTGAATCAGAATGTAATGCTTTGTGTAAAAGAAATTAGTAAGAATGTCCATACCGTGTCAGTTGAGAAATGTTCTGAGAATGGGGCTGTCAGTATAGCTGATAAGCTGATGGGATGTGAGCTGGCAAAAAACATCACATCTGAAAAGCAAAGTACTTTACATGCAGGTATTTTCCCCCCAAGTTTAATGACAAATGTAAGTGTAATTAAGAACAGATGTAGTTGATTTAGTTGGCCTGCTCTCTCCTTCCTCCCCTTGGCCACCTTCCCTTCCCCCACCCTCTTTGTAAATCCAGGACAGGGCTCCAGTCCCTTTGGTCACCTCAGAGGTGCTGCCCGGATGGAAGCAGGCCTCCCAGGTCAGGCTCATCGTTGATAGGATTGATGCTGAGAGCTTCAGAAATGTCAAGCATTCAGAGTTACTTCCAACTTACTTTTGATCCCGATTAAAGGCAGGAGAAGTCATATTTTTGAGGTTGGATCTTGCTGGTATTTCATAAGATCATCATTTGGTAGGCCTGCCCTCACCCAAAAAGAGATACCCCACATATGCTAGGCAGAAAACCTAAAACCTTGGCACTGAGGGCATTAATGTGGTAAAACCTAGGACACATTAGCAGATAACGTGAAGGCCCAAATGAAAAGTTAAATGATCAAGTCTTTTGTGGTTGGAAGCCATGCCTGAGGGGCAGATCCACATATGTTCAGACTCCAGGGTTTTTGTTACTTAGAGTGTATGTTATCTAATGGCTTTTTGTATTTGCTTTTAGAAAAGACATCAGGAATGAATTGTTGCTGCACAGAGTTACAGAAACAAGTGGGTAAAATTAACTTTAAGTGAAATTACTCTCTCAGCATTTTGAGAAATTTAATAATATTTCTTTTTTTCCCATAGGTTGAAAAACATGAACGGATTCTTCTCTTCCTCTTAAACAATCCAACCAATCAAAACAAATTTGTTGAAATGAAACAGTTGTTTAAAAGTTAAGTAAGTTAAATTTGCTATTGTTGCCACTTGTGTAACCACCAGCAGGACATCTCCAGTCATGTTGTCAGGGTAGAGCAAATGGAGTGAAACACATCTTTGTAAGGCTGTACTTTATTTTGTGACTTACTGATCTGAGGTCTGGTTGTAATGTTTTTTTCTCTCTCCCTAAATGTGACTTGATAATCTTCCTTTGACACTGCTAATAGAACTGAGTTAAGGGGTGTTTGTACTGTTGTTTGATTTTTGAGAATACGCATACTGTTGATATATAGAGGGACTTGTAAAAATTGTGTTGAAGTAAACTTTGGCCTGAAATTCTTTGTGTCTTGATGTGAGAATAACTCTCAGTTTTGCACATTGCTTTAAAAATGTTTAGCAGTTTTTGCGAAGAGCAAAGACAGTGTATTTAATTTGAAATCAAAATATACTCCCTTCTTTTGCCTGTGGTGATCCTGGAGGTAAAAGACAGTATTGGTGAGTTTTAAAAGTAGTTCCCCTGCTGTTGTCACCTCCTAGTCTTATTACTGTCTGGGATCTTTTGTTTTAAGATGGCCCTCAGAAATTATTTTATGATCAATAGCCAGTTAGAACTTCTCATCAAAATGAAGTTGTCCTTATTACTTTGAGTTGATATAATTCCAACCAAAAGCAAAGACTCTCTGACTGAGGCATTACCTGCACTACTGAGGCATTACCTGCACTTTTGTTGGCTAAACCGTTTGTGAATGACTCGTACTGGTTTCTCTGGCACGGCAACTCTCCAGTAGGTACTTACTGGGTTCAGACATTTGCCATGTGATAATGTGCATTTATCTGTTTTTTTTTGTTTGTTTGTTTCCAAGAAAGTATCACTAAGATCTTAAGCTGAATGTCATTAGTGCAGTACCTACAGTTTTGATTCTCATGATTTATTTCCTTTATAAATTTTGGTATATTTTGAACAAATGCTAACTTACAATTGCAGTTACACCTTTCAGTCTTTTCTCAATACATTAAGTTTTTATCCACTTGAGATTAAAATGTAATAGTAACTTTAATTTTACCAATTAAGGTACATGCAATGATATGAACTCTGGAATTTAGTCCTGGTGCCAAAATCATCATATTTTTAATCAAGTTTATTAACTTGTATGTACTTTTATCTTTTTATTTGTGTAATTAGGCTTTTATTTATCATAAAGGTATTGAGAGTACTTCTACAATTTCAGATGAAACCTGTATTTTCTATTATTTCTAAATAGATTGAAGACATTAAAGAAAAAAATCACCTGATTTAAAGCATAGTAGTTGAACTGGCTTTTCCTCTACTGTGAGAATACGTATTTTGTCTGCATTTGAATACAGTGTATTTCTTATATTTGTGTAGTGCCTTATTTATAAAGCACTTTTACATCTAGTCACATCATTCAGCTTCATAGTACCCTTGAAAAGAAAGTAAGACCCCATTTTATGAGGAGGCTGAGGCTCAGAGAGGTTAAATGGCTGCCCCAAAAAATCACACAGCAGAGACTGGAAAGTAGGCCTTATTACTCAAAAGCTGAGTTCTCGCTTCTGCGAGAACTGTAGTTTAGTTTACCTGTATGCTGTGCTACAATATGGTTTTAGATTAGATCAGTTCTGAAGGTCATGAAACTAAGGAGTTATATTATTAGAAAAAAAATTACATAAATGGTTACCGTATTTTGCCATGTATAATGCACACTTTTTTTGCCCAAAATTGTGAGGGAAAAATAAGGATATGCATTATACATGGGTAGTACTAATTCCATATTGATATACATTTTTAAATATTTTTGTGCTTATGAGTTAATAGTGTAACTCTAGAAATCAATGAAATCCATATGCAAAATAATACCCTGGAATATGATAATATGGTTTATAATACCAAAAAAAGCAAGTATCTAAATACAAACAAATAAAAATTTGAATTGAAGAGTTAAAACTAATGATTTTTTCCCCTGAAAGTTGGGGCTGAAAACATGGGCGCACATTATACATGGAGCGCATTATACTCAGCAAAATACGGTACTTTAGCACACTTCCTTCATTGTAGTTAAAGTACACGGGCTGTCCGGAAAATCCAGCCATAAGTGCCTCTGTTTTTCATATTACATGGCTGGATTCTTTCCGGACAGCCCTTGGACAGTTGGATATTTCGTATTTTAAGTTACTCTTCTAGAGATAGAGAAGATGTTTCAAATTTAAGTGTTTCATCATTTCTGGAGAACTTTGTTTTAATTGGTTAGCAATTGTAAAATTGCTAAACTAGGAGAGATGTGATGAGAACAAAGCTCTTTGTCATCTGTTGCTCAAAAGTGGTAAGTTCTTCAGCAAACAAGTTAATATAAAATACTTTTGTATTTGAAAAAGAGTGTAAACAGCTATAATTAACATACAGCACTGTTTTGGAGGTGGGTAATGTTTTTCGCTGGCAGATGTGATTTAAATGTGTCATTTCAGGTAAAAGCATTTGATTTGCTTGTATTTAAGAACCGTGGTAACTGAATTTTTGAAAAAGGCATAGTGATGGTTGATTTCTCTCTTTCAGGAGCAGTCTCTTGGAGATAAACACTCATGAGAAAGGAAACAGCGAAGGCTAGACATAAGAGGGAAAGGACAGCATCTTGTGTTTTCGTTTATTGGAATCTTGTCAACATTTTCGTCAGTGACTTTTGATCCTCCAATTTTTGTTTGCTTACCCCTCTTCTATTAGATTGGGTAGTTTTTTCCCTCATACCAGATTCACGGGAACATCGGGAAGGGATACACAGGGACTTCCTACTGTATAAACTTCATTATTAATACGTAATTGTACTGAAGGAAAGCTGGCTCCACGTTTAAGTCTGGTTGATGGATCCACGAGTTGTTTTTTTATTTTTTTTTTTTTACTTTGTGTTAGAAATATTTCATAATACAGATGCCCTGCTCTCCCTGTCGTCATCTGCCTCTTGCACGTGATAAACCTTCATTAGTTTATTGTTGCTTCAGTCTCCCCTCTCTTTTTGCTGTCCACCCTGAGGGTGTCGGCTTCTTTCTCTCCATTAGGGCTGGGATCACTTTTCCTTTGGTCTCTGTGCATGGAGTTATGTCTTTGGGCTCTGGACCACTGCACCTGGGCACTCTCTCTTGCCGTTCATACCCTTCCAGATCTGTAGCCACATATAGATTTTTATTGTAGATAATTTGCCATTTTCTGAGGCACAAATATAGTTAACAATTTAAGTTAAAATTCTAAATTAGAGTGAGTATTTTTCTTGAAGCACATGAAAATTCTCCTAAACTCATGTGCAGAATTATGGGCCAGCTGACATTTTTGGGGGGGAGGGGGTAGCCCCTAAATTTCTATTTGGGAATTTTCCCCTGTGGCAACCTGAGAACATGTTACTAACTCAAAGAAGAAACTTAAAAGACTTGTGTTTTTTTTTCCCCTTTCACTGATAATGTGTGTCAGCTAATCTGTTAGAGTGAACGGAATTCTTCCTCATGTAAAGAGTTGTTCAAACACTGATGTGCCTCTATTGGATAATTTATGCTGCTTGACTCAGTAAAATCTTTTTGCTTTGCACCAGATTCCTCTTGTGCTCTTATTGCCAGCATTTTGCTAACTTGCTTTTCTTATTTACACATACTAGGAACACTGCACAGTTTGCTCATCACAGTAGTCAATTCCAGCCATAATGAAAATGCAAATAAAAACCATGGAATCACAAAATTGGTCTATTTATTATGGAAAAATTAGGAAAGCAAGTCCAAGAACACATAAAAAAATCTAAAGTTCATTAGATTCCAAGGTTTTGTCATGGTACTGGAAATTTGAATACAAACACTTTTAATTAAATCGAGTTTAATATAATTTGGTGCTTTGGTTATATGCCTTATTCCCAAAAAGAGACTGTCTATACCACTGGTCTCACAAATACAGACAAGGGTTAAATGTCCCCTGGAGTAATTTGACATTAACATACCAGACCACCAGGTCTTATTTCTGAGTATATTTAATGTTTCCTGTTTTAATTAACATTCATTAATTTCAAGAAATATTTAATGAGCTCCAGCTATGTGCCTGACATTGTGGTTGATGCCGTATTTATTGTTCAGTAGGGCCATGTATGTCCCATTACACTAGAGCTGAGACCACAGTTGAACAAATGTTTGTTCCTAAACAGAGACCATGTAAATACTTAGATAAATCAGATCTATTTTGCCAGGGGAGAGATTTCTATCATGGATTAAACAGTGAACTGGTTAATGGAGAAAAAAGACATTCGATAACACCTTTTCTTTTTGTAGAATTCTTTTGCTGGCGCAGCTAGAAATATAAAAGACTCAAAATTGTGAATGAGGGTGATTACTATTCTGAAATCGAGCCCTCTTGCTGTACAGCATGTGCTTCAGAAAACTGATGACGTGAGAATCCTTACGAAGCAGGGCCCTAAGCTGCCAGATTCCAGAAGAGAAATTAAGTCACTGAGGCTGGCTCCTGGGGGGCTGCCAGCCCAAAGCACTGAACCATTCATGTTACTAGTGGGCTCACCACCACCACCACTAATGCCTGGCTTTGGCACACTGAACTCTTGGGACCAGCCAAAGAGTGACACACCTGGACCACACACCAGTGCAGGTGATTAGCTGGACTCGCATCCAAACAGCGCCTAACTCATTAAACGTAAGATTCTCAAAGGTGGTTTTTGTTTTGTTTTTCCAGATGAAAGGAGTTGGAGGGCAGCCTGTGGTTCCAAACATGAATTGTTTGTGGTAGGATGACTGTGCTTGCTGGAATTAAAGTGAGGTTCATTTACACTGCCTCCCATCTGCACATGGTGAGAGTTGTAGAAGGCTCACCCAGAGAACTGCTAACACCTTTCCTACTGCCCTAAGTTGTTAAACATAACCTTTTGGGCACTGCAGTCTAACTTCCCCAGGAAGGTTCCTGAACTTCGGCATTAGCTTTCTAATAACCTAAAATTGGTTTAATCTAAGGCTTCAGCTGCCCAGCCTCAGCCATTTTCCTGCACTTTTACCTGAGACCCCCAGGTGGTGCCATTTTTAAAACCTTGTGAGTGACCTTTGATAAGGAGGTGCCTACCTCCTGAGATGACGAGCCTTCCAACAAGTGGGATGACTGCGAGCCTTAAAAATCAGGCCCTCCTCCATGGTGCATCCTGATTACTCTCAAAATGCATTCAACAAATTTATGCGGAGGCATCCATCTGTGTATCAAAACTAAAGATAACACAATTTGGAAGTACTGGCAGCTTGAAGTAGAGTGCTTATGCAGTTTGGGGTGTTGATTGTGTATGACTAACTTAGGTTACCCAAGGGCAGCCTCTGCCTTGTAGACATTCCATCCTTACTTGATTCACCAGCAAGCATCACATTTCCCAAAAGCAAATCCAGTAAAACCTGGAGCTTAATTATCCTCAGTCTTAAGGAGTTGGGACATACATTCTAATCCTTAGAACAGCTGGTACCTACCCCAAACCTAAGGGGCTGTCAGCTGTGAAATGCCCACTGTTATTAGGACTTGGGGTCCACAGGTCTCATGCCCCTGCTCTGTCTAGAGCAGAGCAGGCCACTCACCACATGTAGCTACTGAACATTTAAAATGTGGCTAGTCCAAATTGAGATGTAAATGTAAAAATAGAACAATTTGGAAGACTTGGTAGAAAACATCTCTATATTGATTACACGTTGAGATCATTTGGGGTCTCCTGGGTTATTATTAAAATTAAATTCACCTGTTTCTCTTCACTTTTTAATGTGGCTGCTAGACTATTTAAAAAAAAAATCACCCATGTACATGGCTTCCATTACATTTCTATGGTACAATTCCCCCATCTAGAGGCTGAGACCACCCCTTCCCTCAAGCATTTGGACCACAAGCAAGTTCTCCTGCACAGGTGCTCATGCATTACTTACACTGAATGTTGGGAGGGCTGGAGACCAATTGAGGAGCACAGACAGAAATACAGCATTTTAAGAATTCATTTTTTAAATGGAGAGGCGTAAAAAAAGAACAGTATTAGTCTCTCAGATTGACATTTACAAGAATAATGGAGAGAAGGTATTGGAAAAGAAGAAACAAGTCAAACTTCCCAGAAGGCAGTTTGATAATACACATCAAAAGCCCTACCCTGTAGATACATACTCTAGTCTATAGCCTTGAAATTTACCTTCTTGCAGTTTAAGGAGTAATTGGGCAAAATCACAAACACCTAATTGCATGATTAAAAGTTAATGTTCAACAATAACAGGTTAAGTACATTAGAACATTAAACAGATGTTCAAGACGGGGAATGAGAGCAGGTTATGAGACAGTATGTATGGAATAAATAAAAAGAATGTCATTTTGTATGTAAATAGAATGACACTGGAAGAACATACACCATGATGTTAACAGTGATTATCTCTGGGCGGTGGAATCGGTGTGGTTTCCAACTTGCTTACTGGTTATTTCTTTTTTGTGCAATGAGCACATATTACACAATGACACTTTGTTGATGAGTTTGAAAACTACAGATTGTGCAAGGATAGCCATAATTTATGGAGTGCTTACTCTCAAGGCATTGTGCCAAGTGTGCTGTTTTGCTTTGTGGGCTCCGATTTTTAAAAAGCAAGCACCTTCTAGACTTCAAAGGGGATCCTGGCCAAAAGTCCCGCTCACTACCGCGCCACTGCAACGATGGGACAATTGCCATGACAAATAGAAACGGTGCCAAAGCCAACATTTTCGCATGGGTCGGAGCAATACATCCTGCGGCGTCGCCCGCGGATGGCACAGTCCCCAGTACTGCAGCGCTCAGAGGCTGGGACCCGGCGCAGGAGTGAGTACCCGGCTTCCTGCCGACAGCGCCGTGTTTAGGACGCGAGAAGCGGTGCGGGGCCGGCCTCCCAGGGGCGCCCAGGGCCCCGCCCGCGCCGCGCTCCCCGCCTCCCCTCGCGGAGCAGCGCAGGTGTCCCACGTGGCTCCCGCCCCCGGCGCCCCTCTTACGGGCCTGCAGCGCCCCCTGGCCCGAGCCGCGCGCGCCGGGGCCAGCAGCCAACTCGCCACGCCGGTCCCGAGGAGTCGGCGCCCACGCGCCCCGGGCCCGGCGAGCGGCCAGGGAGGAAGCGCCAGTGACTCGTTGTGTGTCCCAGGACGTGCAGCCGGCCGGCCCCCAGCCGTCCGTGTCCCGAGCGAGGCGAGCGCGCGGCGTGTCGTGGGCTGGGCCGCGTCGCGGGCTTTGTTCGGCATTGTTGGCGCTTACCTGAGCGCGGCCGCGGAGCCCGCGCGCCCCTCGGGGCAGTCGGTGTCCCGGGAAGAGCGCACCTGGCGCCCGCCTCCGCGGGGCTCCCCGCCCGCAGCCCCGGGCGAGCCGGCCAGGGTCTTGGGAAGGGGGCGCGCGGCGGGCTCCAGAGCTCCCTTCGGTCGCGGGCGCCGGAGCGCCGAGTTGAGGGGCGCGGACCGCAGGTAAGGGGACGGGGACTCGGTGGCCGTGGGTGGAGGAGGGAGCCACGTAATAAACCCGAGCTGCTTGGCACAGTCTGGGAACCCCCTAACCTGGCGGCCGCAGGAGGGGCTCGTCTTCTGAATAAAGGCTTTGGGGACGTGCCCGAGGCCCACCCCCGTTTTCAGAGCATTCGCAGGTGTTAGGATTACGCTTGTGTCGTGTTCCCGGGGCGCTGAGTGCCCCGAACGAAGTCTTGGCAAGAGGGGTCCGCTGCCCTGACAGATGGGATTTGTCCCTGGGGGGTGATTTCACACGCTGTGGACACCGGACACACACACCCCTGACCCAGCCCTTCCTGCGCTTCTGCAGGGCCTGGCCACCTGCTGGGATGATAAACAAATCACAACTTTGAAACTTGCGGGGGGGGGGGGGGGCATCGTTTTTTAAAACACGGTGGGCACCCAGGCAGCAGAGAAGGGAGAAAGGCACGTTTGCTGGCCTTTCACTGTGGAATCAATGGCTGTCCAGCTGACAGGGGACTTTCAGTGGGGACACTATGCAGTGTGTGTGGTGTCTTGGGACTGAAGAACCAGAACCTTACAATTTCCACATTATGGAGTCCTTTACTTGAAAAACAAACGAAAACCCTAGAACCTCTACGTGTTTAGTAAGTTGGGGTCTAAAGATTCAAGCTCGGTTTGGCTTTCAGTGTGACGTACTGAGATATGTGCCTGTGTTGAGAAGAGAGTCAGAAACCCAAAGGAATGAGTCAGAAAAAGTCAGGTAGCACTGTGTCGGGGGAGGCCACGGTTGTGCCCTGGGCATTCAGTGGCAGTGGGCATTCTCTTCCTAAGGCTGACGGGGGTACAAAGTGCCAGTGGACTGTCTTTCCCCGGGGGATAGGGCCCTTACTTTTCTTTTGTAGAAATCCAGCTCAGAGCCATTTCTGGACCATGGAAGAACTTCCCAGACTAGGCAGGTCCCCAGGCAAATCCCCCAGTAATTCTGAGAAGGGATGCCTGTCTCATTGAAAACCCTCAATGACCTATTTTTCTTTAAATCTGGGTTTTGGTCTACCATCCAGAGTTAAAGTAGCTACAGGCCTACCTTGTTTTATTGTGCTTCACAGACGTTGTGTATTTTACGAATTAAAGGCAAGACCCTCCACCAGCAAAAAGGTCACAGCTTGCTTTATTTCGAGATACCTGTCATTGTGGCAGGCCGGAACCAAACTCTCAGTATCTCCAAGGTATGCCCTTTTCTTCCCCTCCCCTCGATAGGCTTGGTTCCCCTGGAGTGAACCCTAGTCAGACACCCACGTGTTTACAGATGAGAAAACAGACCCTGAGAGTGTGGAAGGCTTCCCTGGGGCAAATGGGAGCCCGGACTCCTGGGTCCTCATGAGCAGCACCGTCATTAATTGGCAGGTGGTGACACCAGGGATAAACTACAGGTGAAAATGTAAAAGCCTTTTGTTAAGAATGTCCCCACCAGGTGTGCATCGTAGGGAGCATTTTCATTGCACCCCCAACACCTGGGTGGGGGAGGCTGCTGGGCCCAGGGCAGAGGCTTAATGGAGTTTGTTGGACACATGAAATTACATGTAATTATATCAGGGGGTCAGCAACACGGCCGGGTGTTTTAGAACAGTGTTCCTCAAACTTTTCTACTTCACAGATTAGTTCTTTCTAAAAGTGTCTTAATTGGGATTGTAACAGAATGGCTCATGTTTAGTTTTAGTTTACAAGGATTTTTTTTTTAAAAATCCTGTCATCTACAAGCCTCTTGGAGGTCTCTTGGAGACACTGCACAAGGGAGGGTCTCACCGTGCAACACCCCTGCATCAGCTCTTTAGGACAGCTGAATACACTTCAAGTCCTTCCTTTTGTCTTCTAAGCAGCTCCAGGCTGTGTACTGTCCTGCAGACTTACCTGCAGGCCTCCCCGGAATATGATTACTATCCCTGATCCCCCACTCCTTTCCTGATCCTGAGTCCCTTCTCTGAAACTGGATTTCCCAGACCTCAATTTGGGAAATTTGGCCCTGGCAGGGGGCTTTTGCCTTGTGGTCTCATGTGATCCTAGCAACAACTTTCACAGGTAAATCGGATGGGTGATGTTGCCCCATTTTTTGAGAGAAGGAAATTGAGGATCTGAAGTGAAGGAATTTACTGGAGAGGCTCATGCCCAGGTTTTCTGATGTCTGAGTAGTGCCCTTTCTGCGTCATCGGTGTCCTGCACGCTTCTTGTCATGGCCGAACTATCTGCCATCAGAAGACCTGGGCTTGACTCCACGTTTGAGGTTCACTAGCTCTGTGACCTTGGACTCCCATTTCTCCAAGGCCATTTTCATGTGGAAAAATGGAAATGATCATGGCTACCTTATAGGGTTCGGAGGATTGTTAAATGGAATGAATACATTAGGTGTAAAGATAATTTTCTATCCTCATACATTTCGGAATGTGTATTTTGCCAGCAGGAGGGATGTGCAGACTCTCTTTCACTGGCTGTATACAACACCACGTGCATTTATGAAACTGAGCTCCTCCTCCTTGGACACATGAGTGGACCGAGGTAGGGGAGGTGGTTGCTTGCAGGGTCAGCTAGCTGGTTATAAGCAGAGCTGGGCTGGAATGTGGTCTCTGGACTTCCTGTCCCCTGGGTTTGCTTCCCAAAGTCCCAAGACAGTGGATTTGGGTCTCTTCCAACTTAAAGGGCTTTCAAATATCATCCGAACAAGCATCAAAATCTCTTGGCTAAAAATGGCTCTCAGCAGGTGTGGCGAGCGCGGGAGGCCCTGTGATTGATGCCCAGTTTTCTCTCCAGCCATTCAGGTAATTGTCTCGGTGCTGACTTTTGGGTGTCAGACTGTTGGGCTCTCTGAGGGGGAGCAGCTTTTCAGACGCCCTCCCTGCCTCCTCCAGCTGCAAAGGTGTTGTGCACCTCTCTGGGCACCGGGCCTGTGCCAAGTGTTCTCCCACGTGGACAGGAAAGATCACTATTGCAGCCAAAGACACCGGGCCTTCCCGGCCAGAGCCTCCTGCCTCCGATTTTAGTCTTCCTGCTCAGGCGCTGACTGCTCTTGTGAAGGGCTCAGGTTTCCACCCGCTGCCAGAGAGGAAGGGGGCTGCTGAGGGCTAATCTAACATTAGGGGTCGGGACTGCATTTTGGAAGGAGGGGGACGTGGTTTCCTCTTTCACCCCGCGCTCCTTTCATGTCCGATCCTGGAGGAGAAGGCCGGCATTGTCCTGGTGAGCTCTCGCCAGTCCTGCCCTTTTTCAGAAGTAGCCTTGTTTGGGCCTTGTGGCTTCTTCCTGCACTGTGGGAGCCGTAAGCCCGGAGTGCAGTGTTTCCGTGGTGCCCCGCGGCGAGCCCCAGCCTCCTGCTGTGCCAAGTGCCCCCCCCCCATGGGTGTGGGGCCAGGATTTGAAGACAACAATCTGAGGAGAAGATTGGGGGGTAGGGAGGCATCTAAACTCACGTGGGGAAAGTCCCAGAAACCTTGAATAGTGCGTGGGACGAGCGTGGGCGATGGGACAGAAAGGAGAAACGTGGTGAGCGAGGCGCTTTGTACTGGAAAGGGCCTGACACGGTGTGCCGGGGAGCAGACGGTCTGCCTCTGCCCCTGGCTTGCAGACTACTCCTGATGGCTTTGTAGAAGCATGCAGAAAGCTCTGGAAATCTCACCTGCTGCGTGTGGGAGTTGCTGGCAGGGTATCGGCTGGGTGGAAAATTGCCCAAGGGCTGGATTCTGGGTGGCAGACTCTCAATGGCACTTCTGTTCCTCCGTCCTGATTGCCCAGAATCAGGACGGCAGTGGGTTGAACAGACCCCCTGGGAGGCCAGAATGCAGCCCAGTCTCCTTCTTAGCTACGTGACCTGGGGCAAAACACTTCTCCACGCCTCAGGTACCCCATCTGTAAAAGGGGACAACACTCCCGCTGGCTGGCTGTGCGGAGTAGGCAAGGGAGGACCTACGTACGGACCCCAGCACCAGGCACACAGCTGATTCCCACCAGATGGTCGTAGCTGTTGCTGTTTACGATGGAATTCATCCTTTTGAAGGTTTTCAGGTGGAAGGTTGTGTTTAAAGTGTCAAATTCGTACTTTAGGGAAATTTCGATATGTGAGGAGGGGGCAATAAAGGAATATTGGAAGTGATTGGGTGGGGACAGCTACTAAAGAGGACCATTACTGCTTTTTCTTTTTAAATCTCAGTATAAAAATGGAATTCTGTGCGTGTGTTGGGCACAAAGATTAATCTGGGAGTGTCCCATCGGTGTGTAGTTTGCGCAGCAGGCACCTCTGTCTCACCTACTGTGTGTCAGGCACACTCGGGCACTCTAGCAGAGACTCAGATCAGACCCCAGTCCCCGGGGTATTGGCAGGCAAGATAAACATCTCAGCACTGTGGGCTGCGTGACAGTAGGGGTTGTGCTGGGGGACAGGGGAGGGAAGTGGTGCTGAGGTCCCAGAGCAGCACCCTCTTATCTAAACACTTAGGAGGAGGCGGTGACTTCTTGCATCGATTTGCAGATTGCCAACATACCTTTTGTTTTAATGAGCAGAAACTTAGAAGATGCTGGGGAAAAACTTTCACCTGGGCAAGCAGGGGCACATAACAGTGAGATGGGCTTGGCAAAGGGGCCCGTGTTCACTGAGCGCCATACTTCCTTCTCCGCTGTCTGCAGGGCAGTCTGGGGAGGCTGCTAGGATCCTGGTTTTATAAAAAAATTAACGGGCCTGAGCCTCACGGTCCTGCACGTGCCCAAGGTCAGAAGCTATGATCCCAGGAAAGCTTCCTGAACTTCAGGACTAGAGAGCACTGAGAAGTCCTTTACCTCTGCCCTGCCACTCCTCCTCTGGCCTCACCTCTGCCTCGTTCCCAGGTGGGGACCTGTCCTTCTGCTGTGTGGGGTGAGAGGAAAGACACTGTGTCCTTGGGGGAAAGGGCAGTCCCTGGCTGCCATGAGCCAGGCTGGAAGCTAGCAGGAACAGCGGGCCCCTCAGCCGCCTGGCATCCTCTCTGTCCACCTGTCTCCCCTGGATCGTGTCTGCCGAGCTCCTGACTTTCCCGCTCTTGCAGTGTTAAATCTGATTTTCACCTGGATTGGGTGATGACGTGAGCCTTTTCATCATTTGAAGCACAAAGACTCTCAGCTGCTTGGGACACGGGATTTAGTTTGTTTCCGAAGTACTCTGAAATCCCAGGAGCTGAATGTGTGCAGTGGAGTGCACTCTGACCTTCATAGGTCCCTGACGGAGATCAATGGGGATTTTGAAAACCGGAAGGCACCTAGTAGCAGCATCTGGTATAACCTCCTCATTTGTGAGGACCCGCAGCCCCTCTTAGGGTCACACTGCACCGGATGAGAGACAGGGGCTTCTGGGTTCTGCGTGTAGGTGTGCTGCCACCACAGGGTCACTTCCAGGTGTGCCTTCTCAACGGGGATGTAGTCTGAGCTGGGGATCAAGGTCCCTGAGCTGACCTTGGCTCCAGAAGTGGCATGATTAGGGCAAAAGGCCTTGGCTTAGAGCGGGAGACTTGAGTTGTGTGTGTCCAAGACCCCTCCCCTTCTGAACCTCTGCGACCTCTTCTGTTCACCTGTGGGGCGTGCACGGCACCTTCACTCTGAGGCGCCTCTCACACCATGCCGTGACCCTCTGATGCCCAGGTCCCTGTGGGTGGAAACTCAGGTCCCTGGGGTAAGCACCGACCCACCATTGATTCACCTTTACTGCAATTCCAAGTAAGGTCTGCCACCTGCACCTTTGTGAATACGACTTGGGTTGTTGTACACTTTTCTGCAGAAGAATCTGCATTTCCTGGGCCTCTGCGCTTAGCAAGGCCGCCATTGCTCTCAGCCTGCCCGGCACGTCCTCTGTAGATTTGCAGTCGTTTTGCTCTTGCAGTGGGAGGTGTGTTTTTAATGCCCCTGCAGAGGGTGGAGTGAGAGAATTCCTTTTCGTGGAGGTTAAGGTCAAGGCACTTTGATGAGTTGCTAGAGATGACCCGGGCACTCCTGCCCTGCGTCTTGGAGAAATGGCGTCCCCCCAACGGAGGTGGGGAGGTCGGAAGACCCAAAGTATGTAAACGAGGAAGACCAGGTGCTCCTGCCTTGCTGTCCACGGTCTTAGATGCAGGGGGGGTGATGCTTACTTACCACGATGAAAGGACTGCTGCAGTGGGGTACAGGAGGCTGCAGTCGGGTACAGGAGGCTGAAGTGAGCCTCCCGCTGTGTGCCGCGCCCTATGTGCCACGCCCGATGACTGACCCCC